>JAUBNY010000381.1:0-43083 GCA_032275445.1 Crypturellus soui | reverse complement strand
TCTGTCCAGGTCCCTCTGGATGGCAGCACAGCCCTCTGGAGTATCCGCTACTCCTCCCAGCTTTGTATCATCTGCAAGCTTGCTGAGGGAGCACTGTGTGTATTGCTTAGATTTTTGAACTGCACTTTTACAAACTAGCCAAGTTAATAATACTTGGCAAGTGTAAAGAGAAGTTACAATCGGTAATAGTTCTTTTCAGTAATCAGTAATTCATTCTTTTTCTCTAGAAATCCCACTGATGGAAGAAGAGCCTTAGCCAGCACAGAGACGTGTCGCCATCGCTTCGCCCCCTTCGGTGAAATGAATCAGGAGCATCTAGAGATAGAAAAGACTATCGAAGGATTTGGGGAGGGTCTTTTCTTACCTATCAGCCTTCCACAGGACGATGTCACCGGGTTGCGTGCACATCTTCACCCACAGTGGGATAACAGCATCAGCATTTGGAGCAGCAGTTTTATGAATGAATCCTGGGGATTTCATGAGAGCAGATGTAGAGCAACAACTGTGGCTTTTTAGAAATTAAATGTATATCTGCATCGCAGAAAGTCATATGGGTCTGTAGAAATACTGTTGGATTTTGATACTAACTGCCTCACTGAAGCATGTCAAAGTATGTATATTTGCTTATAAAGACTGCTTTAAATGATCTATGGACCTCTAGTTTTTGAAGAATCCTTATAAATTGAACAAAAAAAGAAATGCAGAAAGAGGAAAAGATTCTCTTTGACTTTCTTATGTTACCCAGGAAGCTTTTGATTTAGTTGTTGGTGAATTTGTTTCAGACCATGTCTGCAGAAAAATAAAACAGAAATGATGGGATTCATATATACTTTGATGTACGATAGCAAATATATATAAATATATATATATATATATATTTAAAGATTCTTAAAGAGAAAGAAAAAGAAAGACTCCAGGTCATATCCTGATCTGGAGATTTTTTTAAAGGTAAGGTAAAATTTATATCATATACAATATTCAAGGTACAGTATTGATATTTGTATTTATGCAACACTTATGTGATTACATTGCATTTGATAAATCCTGCTGTAATATGAAAGATCTATAAAGTGTTAAAATTCTGAAATATTTGCTTAATAAATGTTGAATTGTCATGTTTCAACATTTATTAAGCTCATAAATACATATACATGAGTCATCTACAGTCATAGCCCAGAGCACTGCCTTGTCCCTCTCCTTTGTGGTAGTATTCTGAGCCATTATTGTAGAATACTTTTTAATAAAATAATAAAATTCAGTTTCAATTCTTTTGACTTATCACCCTGTGTCTCGTTGGCCTTTCTTTCTCTCGCTCAGTTCTTTGACTAGCTCCCACCTGGAAGCTCGGATGGCAGCGGAGCACCTGCTTAGTGGCATTCTCGGCTTTAAGTTGGATGTCTAGAGACAGGCAGACTGTTTTCCTTTAAGCAGAGGACCTGAGATAAGTGCAGTGAGCAGTGACTGTTGGCTTTTCTTCTCTCCTTTGCATGCCATGCTGCCTCACGGTGTTAAAGCCTACAGGAATGGCCCACCTGACTGGTATTAGAGGCTATTTCTTATTTGTGAGGGCTATTTACTGAAAACAAAGGAGATTTCCCATCCTGTTTTGGTATTATACCAAACAAATGTAGGTTAAACTGCCAGTGCTTTAAGGAAGCACTCACCATATGTTGACTGATAGCTGCCATCATGTGGGCTAATCCAAACAAAAGAGAAAAAAAGAGATCAAGTTCTGCAGAAAGTAAACCAACAATAAACCATATATCTGTAGCTATACATAGAGGATCACTACAGGTTGCTCTGTTACTTCTTCATCATTTTAAATTATTTATTTACATTGCAGTAGTATCTAATGTCCCCATTCATAAGTGAAGATAGTAATATGATAGATGCTCTATCTAGGCAAATATTCACCTACATGATTATGGCAACTATATATGACAACAAGAAGGAAATGGAGACAAAAATTAGACAGCACTGTGTGCTTATACAGTGCCTCCTGGTTAAGAGGCAATTATTAAAATACTTCCATGTGTTCAACAGTAACATTGATGAGAATGAAGTGATTGTGTGCATATTCCATAGTCTCCTCCATTCGTGCTTAAAGACAATATGCAAAGTTTTCAGAAGGAAGTGTCTCAATTGTAGTTGTATCATCAGGTTTATCTCAGAGCCAGATCAACTGGGTGTTAGCATTTTCTTTGCCACCGCTTTCTTTTTACGTCTCATGTTTCCAGAGGAATTTTAACTACGAACTGAAGTTCAGGGTTGCCACCCCAGCAAGAAATATATGAGCGCTGTAATACCAACTGTGAAGGACCTCTCAGGCATACAGTCATTTTTTTTTTCATAATATCATTGAAAAGTATTGAACTTATTACAGATGCTTATAAAATACTATGAAAACTACCTTTTCTGGACTTCTAATAGCTTCCAAAATTTGCTTCTTTATAAAATATCTGGACTTCTAGTTATTAATTTCTGTTGTGAAATCTTCTGATTAATATTTGGAGTTCTACAGATTTACACTGCTGTGTGCATTGTATTGGAGACATTCTTCTAAGGGAGACAGACAACATGACTCAAGAAATGCAACTTTTATGGCTTGTTAGACCATTTTTTATTTCAAAAGGTGCAGAACAGTAAGTATATTGGAAAAAGTTGATAAATGAATATTGCTTCATAGTCCTTTGATAGCACCATCCTAAATATAACTTACAAGAGTGAAAAATGGAATTTTACCAAGAGTTTGTTTATGTTGTATAAGACTTCCTCGGAGGGTGTTTGGGAGGGGTGGATTTTCTTGTACGATTGTGTTTGGGATTTTGCATGCTTGAATATTCTGGGGGAAAGAGGGGAAAAAAACCCAACCAACCAAGCAAGCAACAACAAACAGAAAATCAAGAAAGCACTGACTTGAACGCGCTGATACTTATAAAAATGTGGCTAGTGTCAACGTGAGTCATTGTGGGAAGTCCAAGACCGCGTGGCCCTTCTGTAGAGAGTGAATCACAACCTGCGCATAAGTCAACAGGACCTGGCGGTTGTGAAAATGTGAAATGTTTGCACAAGTCAGTAACTTATGCAGTATATGAAGCAATGCTCCAGCTCCACTCAGCACTAGTACGGTGTCAGCTGGGGCAGCGTGTCAGATGTTGAGCAAATTTTTCCTGTTCAGAGAGTACGTGGACTAGCTGGGGAGAAGTCAAGCGGAGAGTACCTAGAATTATTGGAGGTTTGGAAAAGCTTACCTTATGGGTCATGTGTAGTGTTTAGGCTTTTTTTATGTAAAAAGAAGAAGGGAATCCTCTATATAAACAGGACAAGAAAAACAGGCTTGGTTGCAGCTTGAGACACTTGGGTTACATACCAGGAAAAGAGAGAAAGGAAGAGATGGTCTGAGGAAGGTGCGATGGTCTGAGGAAGGTGAGAAAGGGCAATGTCTTGAGTTTAAATTTTTTTGCTGTCTAGATCTTAGAGCAGATTTTTAATAATTGGTGTAAACCCCACATCAGACACTGAACTGATAAGGCTCTCTAGGATTCCTGACACAGCTGTCCTCAGCAAATCCATGGGAATGTCCTGCAGGACAGCCAGAGCTGTGCCAAGTGCTGTGCGGGAACAGCTTGTACCTAGGGAACACTAGATTCATCTGATAAATCACTTTAAACAGAAGCAGTGCAGAAGGAAAAATAGTGGCTTAGCTATTCATAAAGTCCAGGGGAAGCATGGGCAAGTTCCTCATGTTCCCCAGGAAGAACAGAGACCTGTTTTCTTAATACAGCTATTTCAAACTAAAGCGAGGGCATGGGAAGGAGAAGCACTTGGGGGTCCATCAGCATTTTTCCATTAGTTCTGCATTTCTGCTTGCACAAAGGCCTCAGTTCTCCATGTGTGGAACACTTTCCATTTAGGTGCAGTTTCTAATTTTGTGTTTGCTTTCTATTTCCCCTCTGCTTATCTTTCTACTCTTTTTCCTCATTCTCTTTTTTTCACCTTTTTCCCCTAATATTGCCCTTCCACAGTTTTATCCAGCCCTCTCAGTCATGCTGGGATGTGAAACGAGTTGGTTAATTGCACTGCAGTTCCTGGCACGCAGCATCCTCTTCCCTCGCGAGGGGCTGCTCATATTTGACTTAATCGTTTATGTTCTCAGCAGAAGATGAGAAAGGACACAGAACTCCTCACTCTGCTGAGAAATGGTCCGTGGAAGTGGCTAGAGATGGGCACTGAGGGAAGCCGATGTTACTACATGCTGGTTCTACCTCTTTGGGTCACAAACCTGCCAGCCATCTCCTTGGCACAGAGCTTGCAGGTGTGTGTGAATGCTCCTATACAAACACAGAAACACGAGCCAAGATTTTCAACAAGTAGGTAATATTTCAGGGTGTTTTAATAGTAGAGGTTGTCCTTTCTGAAACTGGTGAGCTCATGGCTTCCCAAAATGGACCGTGATATGGACCAGTTAGCACACAGCAGAGAGCACACAGCAGGTCACTTCATCTGTCTGCTTGATTGTGCTCCAGTGTGAATTTCTTACCCTCAGGATAACAGCTAAAACTAAACAGTTGCCAGTTGCTGAGCTGTCAGCTTCCTATGTCTTTTATTTTTCTTCTTACCTAATTAGGCTGGATTTATTTTTAATTCTCCCTATTACCATCAGCTTCTGACTTCCATCTGTCTACTGCTGAGTACCTGCTGCTCTTGCCAAAGCAAGGGTCTTTCAGCAGCCATCTCAGCTCCCTGAAAGTCTCCCCTGGTCTGGGAGATTGTACTTGCCGCCGTTGTCCTTCCTCTGAATTCCACAGCAACTTGGCGAGCAGTCGTTCCTCCTTTCATAACCCATACCGTTACTGCCTGTTACTGATCATCCAGAGCACATTAATTCCTAAAGTAATTTAGTTAATTCCTAATTTAGTTCTGTTAATTTAGTTTAACAGAACAAATTAGCTTAAGAGTAACCTGTTCATTGATGAATATTAGGAATATCTGTAGTCTATCACTGAAACAAACCAAAATTTGTCGTCATTGGCTCTTACTTAAGCGAGGCAGCAAAAACAACAATTAGTCCAACTGACAAGGTGAGCAGTTTGCTTGTACTCCCACTGCCTAATTTTCTGTTGCTTTTTGTGCAACCACTTGTGCCAAGGACTTGCCAGATTCACATATATTTTGGTTTGCACTGCTAGTGCTGGGGAATGCAGTTTTGCTCTGGATTACACCACCAGCTGCCCATGGCCTTCAGCTGCTTTAGGTACTGACAGCTGCTTGGTGTGAAGAGCCATTTTCATTAAACTGTGCAGCACTCTGGAGGACCCAGGTGATTTCAGAGACAGACATTTACCCTCCTAGGCACTTCTTAAATCCAGCTAGGTCCTGTCTTCATCTTTGGATACCTACATACCTTCGTACTGAATTATTAGTGAGCAAGTGATGAATTGCTCTCTGACCTTCCATTTCTTCATTTAGACTGTGTCACCAAACCATAGATTATGTCACTAGGAGACAGCAGATGTACATCAAATATCTGCCTACTCCAGAATATCTAACAAGGGAGGAAATTACTTCCATCCATTAACACAGACAGATTTTTTCTGAGGATTTTCTGCCTTCCAAATACAGTTTTAAAATAAGATTTCATTCTCACAGGTCTGCCTGGCAGGTTCCAGTGCACAGGGCACTGGCTCCGTTTGCTTGCAGCACTGGCAAGGACCAGCCTGCCCTGTGACTCATGTGCCAAACACTTTTCCAAAATGTATTTTAAAATCTCATGTTCAAAACCTGAAGCCTAGAAGGCAAAAACAGCATGTAAACTAGAAAAGTTAGCTCATGATTCTGTTTCAATCTCCCACCTTAATGCAAGATGCATTTGTAAGTGCTTTTGCTGGAAACAAACAGTCTCTACCTCTGCAATTACATATTTATGCTCTGCCCAGAAGATTTGTGTACTGAATTAGGAAGCCATAGACACCAGGCAACTAGTCAGAGAGTTACGTGCAATAATTGCAATGGCAACACAAATAAAGCATTTTCAAGACTTGTGATATTTGATTAATATTTTCCTCTTTTACAGAGTGAAAAGAGTATTTTTCTCTTAAAAAAAAAATAAGGCTTTAATTAGCAGAGCCACAGAGAAAGAAATTAATACCAAGTCTATAGAGAGCAGTCATTATATGCTGAAAAGTTACTGGGAGCCAGATGGCAAGCAGATTGTGGGATCTGAAACCCCAAACTTAGGTGGTTACACCTATGCAGCTGCCAAACGCAGCTCTCAAGAAGGAGGTAGACGATGCAGTAGAATTCCAACATGCACATGTAACTGGGTGATGTTCTGCTTGAGAAGAACCTGGTTTACCCCTTAGTATGGCCATGGAGAATGAATTCGTCTGTCATAAAAAGAGCAGCTGCTCCTGCTGAAGGTTACTTGTGGACTTACAGCGCTCTGTACCTACAGCAGTGCAACTAGTGCATAGCAGACACAAGTTGGGGACCCTAATTTTATGCCGATTTTACAGTTGATTTGCACCAGGGCTTGACCCATGGAGCTGCATGACTGCAAAGACTGCAGCACAGGGAAGTTTTAATGGTCTTTTCCAGCGAGAAAATGCATATATGAGACCAAAAGAAATAAATACTATGAGGATGACTGGACTGTTCCCCCATCTTATTATCCTCCCATCGATCTGCTACCCCTCCTGTCACAGCTTCCTGTGTTGCAGTAGCCTCTTACAGGGTGCTACACGACAGCAGTAGCAGCGTGTTAGCCAGGAAAAGCCCCAGAACTGTCCACACAGTTCCCTCAAAATAGATTCATTTAGAAAGTAAATGAAAAACAAGGCAGTTGTGGAGTTTCTCAGAATGGCAAGCTGGCTGTTCTCAGCCTAATGTGGTTTCTGAGGTGGTGGCTGCTTCACGGGGTTGCTTCGCGCATAGACACGCACCCTCTGCAGCGCCTCTGCTTTCCTCAGGCAGCACTTCCGAAAGTAGGAGCAGGTGTGGGTAAGAGCAGGGTTTGGGGTTGTCTGCTGACAGCACAAAAACGTGTGTGGGATCTAGCAGGTGAAGCAACACGCAGGAAGGATGCATGGGGACAGAGTACAAATGCGTGTGCTGCTCCTTTTCCTGCAGCCTGCAAGACTGCGTCCTTCCTCTTGAATCAGAGTAGAAGATTCCTTCCTCTTCATTCTTCATAGAAATGGCCTCTATTAGCAGGACTTCACATTTTCATTCTGATGCCACCTGGCATCTTTCCTTGTAAAACAACCGTTAAGAACCTTTCCACTACAATATTATGTGTGTTGCTAATATACCGCTGTGGAGATCCTCAGATGAAAAATGCTCCTGGAAATGCAAGAGGTGCCTTGCTGTGCTCTGTTAGGTTCTCCTCAGTCTTCATTTTCTGTTTTCGTGTGGCACAAGATGACATGTTGCAATTTGTCTGCCACTGTCACCGTTGGAGAAGTGGCCAGGATGAGGGGATCAAGCTGTCAGGCTGTGGTTGAATGTGTAGTTGTAAAATGACAGAAGACTTGAATACAACATGAGTCACAAGTTTATCTTAGAGGTGCTGACTTTTATATCCTGGCTGCACACAGAAACTTGGCAAATTCTCAGTATGAGCGGTTTTTGCTTTCACAGGACATTTCTTTTGGTGTTACCAGTGGATTTTATTTTACCTTCATCTTCCCTTTTTGTTGACACTCAGGGGTTATTTCTTGGTGGGCTCTCTTCATCAGTTGTCTTTGCTGTGGGCAAAGACGAGAGCTTCTGTGACCAGGTACCTATGTGCATTCACATACAAATAAATATTGAGCATACCAACATGATGAAAGCTGCAGATTTACTACACTCCCATCGTTTCTATGGTGTTTAGTGAGTTTAAAAATAGGTTGCAGCTCAATTCAGCTTTTCTTTGCAGAATCTGGGGCACAGCTGCTTGGCTGGCTGCGCTGCCTGAACAAAGGTCTCCTTCTGCTCCGAGCAGCCTCGGGGGAGGCCACCGCTGGGTCTACCTGGCCTGGCAGCACTGCCCCAAAACTGGGATTTGGCCCAAATCACCGGGGGCTCAACAGTAAAGACTGGATCCTGCATATTTAATAGCGGCAGCAGAGCATATTCAGACCTTTCGGAGAAGTGAAGGGGGCAGAATTAATTCCTCAGACACTATCTTTTTTTTTTTCTTCCATATTTTTGCTCGGCAGAAGCCAGAGCTCCAAGTTGTGCTGCCAGGAGTGGATTAGGTTAATTCCAACAGATGAAACTTTGCTCTCTCTTACTCTCCTTACATTTTTTAACATATATTACAGTAAAAATACAGAAATTTTCCCAGTATAATGTAACCTTTTGAATTATTCTAACATCAAGATTGACAGAGTACTTTCCTAAACTGATCATGTTTTAGATTTAGATTTTAGCGATCTTTCTTTTCCTTTCTTTGCGGATATTAACACAGTCATATTCCTAATTGAATCCATGGTAGCCAAGGCTATAATGGCTTCACGTATGTGAAATCCTGCCTTTATACAGTATCCAATCTTACTAAGAATGAAGCTCAAAGATGTGCATTGAGATCAAAATCCATGCGGTCTGAAACTGGAAAAAAAAATCACTTCCATACAGAGATTCCTGCTGGTTCCCTCCATATACCTATCTTTGTGCATGTAGAAGTTCATTTTTTTTCTTATCCCATCCATTTTGCAGACAAAATGTTGAGTTCACTGCTTTGATAAAGGCTGTGTAAAACACTCTACTAATTCCCCAAAGGCTCAACACAGTGCACACTTTGGCAATTTTTTTAAAAAGCCTTCAGTTTACTCAAAGATCACAGATTTGCCTATATTTGTTGTGAAATCTAGTTGGAAAAAAAATAATTCTTGGCATTTAATATGACAATTCTAACTGGGACTTGTGAAGTAAAGAAATCTAATGTCCTTACATAAATAAGATATGAAAATTCATCTCTAGAAATGACTTTATTGCAGTATTTGTCTTGTGTGGGTGGAAGCCTGTTTCAGAAGAAACCTGTGGGAAATTATCATGTATTTCACCTGCCTCTTGGACACTGTAGGAGAGACCAGCAGTGCAGTAAGAAATACATTTGCTAAGTGTCTCTCTCATATATATAAGAAATCAGTAATTTAATGCATTAATCACTAGAGGGCAATTACAGACCTTAATTTAGAAGGCATTAGACGTTCACCATAGATAACCTTCTGCGGCTCTTAGAATTTCATAGGCTGAGTTCATTACAACTGGCAAATGTCATTTGCACAAGCAGCACACAAAAGGGCCTGTTCTTTGGCTGGAAGCATATTTCTTCAGTATTAAACCAGCTCCATTAAATATACGAGAGAACACCTGTTCGGACCTTATTTCAATAAAGATTATATCATGGTTTCATTTATAAGTGGCTTATAAAGACTGTACATTATTAATATATTTTATAAGCCTGTTGAAATCCGAATGGTATATTCTGGAAACGTTACAAGTACATGAGTAGAAGGCATCGGAGCTGGTGATAAACCACAGCAATAATCAGCCTATTAACCTGTTGAAGTCCTTATCAAAATATTTGTGAAACAAATTACTATTTCTTACAAAACCTGTTAAAAATTTATTGACCTTATACAAATAAACATTCATATGAGGTATTTTCTTGAAATTAATAACTTTTTAAAATGAGGTATGTCAGTGCTTAAGTTCAAGAAGCTCCATCAATCTAGGACACATAGTAAAATTCCCCAAGTTCTTGCTCAGAATTTTGTGGTGGTTTCATGCGAACGGTGAGAAGAACATCTCGTCTTTTGCCCTCTTTCCTCCTAATCCCTCACAGTGCTAATGGAAACCCAGTGACAGAGTTTAGCACTGCCCAACTTGAGCTCAGGAGAGCTGCAGGCACCAGCACTTGCACATGAACCTGCCTGAAGAAAGTTTTCTTCTAAACCTTTCCTTTTAGAAGACACAACTTTTCACTTACAGACACAACTTGCGAGTGACACAACACCCTCAGATGGCTGTGTAGATGTTTGAGGGTCTTGCTTCAGTATTTTCATATAAAATATCTCTGCCTCCCATGTCCTGATAGGGAGAAACAGATGCCAAAACTAACAGCACGCACCAGAAAAACAGGTGTTTGTCTCAGCAGGCTACATCAAGGGAATTGTACATGAAGTGTCTAGATGTATACGATTTTTTGCACTACTTTATTTCTGTCTGATTTCTTGTGTTTAAAGTGTTTCAAATTTATCTCGCCATACCAGGTCCTGTTTTCAGAGGCCACGGAAGTATTGCTTCAATGTGGGAGCACGCTGCAATCTCTCAGCTGACTTACTTAACCTAAGCAGTACATATTGCAGATGACCAGAGTGCTGCATTAGTATTTAACCAGGTAAACATATATGCACAATTACTTATAGTAAGTGCCTTTTAAGTACCTTATATAGATGTGCTATAAACAGTAGTACTTAAAAGCACATAACTCCAATTAGCATGAGGATATGCACGTTGAACTTCTTTTTCATTCCTGGATGCCTCTTTATAAGAATTACGGTGACAGGGAGATAAATCACTTCAGCTACAGAATTATCATTCAATCTTATGTTCTTTAGTAGGGCTAAGTATAGTACTTAATATAAAGTAAAGTAGAAAATAGAACAAAGTGACCATTAGAAACAGGATAAGAATGTGAACGGAGGATTAGCAGCTTGGAGTTGGCTTTAGTCAGATTAAGTAGACATTAGAGGGTCAGTAATACTGGAGAGATCAGCTGGGTCTTTCCCCTGGCAAAAGAGCAGAATAGCTTAGGCGCCCGTAGCCAGCAAACACAATTTTTACATCATTTAGACGGAGTTAAACGGGTGTGATGGTCTCACATAACCCCAAACGCTTGTAGAGAAGGAGGCAGTAAGGGACGCGGCTCCTCGGCCCTCCTTCCGCTCGCAGCCGCCCAACCCCTCCTGGACATCTAGCGGCTGAGCCTGGAAAAATCAGGCTGTTTTTCGGTCCGGTTAGGGAATTTAGCTGTGCCGGTGTCTTCCTGACGGGCTTTGCCCCTCTTCCTCTCCTTTCACCTTTCTGCTTTCATTTAACAGCAGCACAAGCGCCACTGCCGCGGGTCAGGAGCCAAAGCTGAAGCCCTGGTGCCTGTGAACTGCACAGACCGGCGTCTTTGCGGCTGATCCCGTCAAATCGCGACCTCACCCCTAACATCCGGGGCCAACAACCTGCCCCACGCTCATTTTACACGAGTTCTGGAAATGCTTCCTCACCTCGGCTACCACAGACTCGCTCAGCTGTTTCGAGGTGCGCTACCACAAAGCGGGGCCAGAGGGACAGAAGGGCGCGGAGCCCCGCTCGTGCTCCCGGTGCCCGCAGCAGGGAAACGCGACACGGCCGCGGAGCCGCTGACACCGCGAGCGGGCGGGGCCGTTGCGGGGCCGTTAACGGCCTCTCCGCCCCGAGGCGGAGTCGCCCGCAGCGCTGCGCGCCGTGGAGCGGGGAGCGACGGCCCCTCGCACCGCACCGCACCGCACGGCACCGAGCCGGGCCAGGCTGGGCCGAGCCGGGCCGAACCCGGGCCGAGGTGAGCGCGGCGCGGCGGGGCTCGCGTGATCCCACCCGCTGCCAGGGGCTGCCCCGCGGCGGGGCCGGGCAGGTGGCGACGTGCGGCTGCTTCGCCTTCCCTCCCTGCCTCAGCCTGCCTGTCTGCGGCTTGCAGGCAACGCTGGCGACACCCGCGTTGCAGTCTACACAACGGGCTCATTAGCGTTACTTCCTTTCCCCCCCCCACCCCATCCCAAGGCAGTCATGGATTGTTACGCCCGTGTTAAAAGACAAATCGATATCCGAAGTTCCTAAAAGGTGCTTAAGGCTGTTTTCTTTTAAAACCGCGGCAAGTTGGTGCTCACCGCCTTTCGTGCTGTGGCGCATTGTGAGGAGCACTCGCCCAGGTCACAAGCGTTCGTTCAACTCCATCCTCTGCCTGAGGGCGCATCTGGCTGCGTGCTGCTGGCCTGGCAGCCTGCACCCTTCCTGCTGGGGCCACTTTGCTGTGCGAGAACTAAAGCTCATTAGGACAGAGAGGCAGGAGCTAGCCCTGGCTCAAGGGAGGAGAGGTAAGGCCCTGGGCACTTCTCTAAGGACGGTTACTGCATTGTACATGTCCACGGGAGAGATTACCAAAAGTCATGGTTAGAGCAGCTCTCCTCCCTCACCATCCTTGGTCCCCGTGCTGAGCATGTTCCTCTAAGCAGGAACTATACACCTTTGACTCTGTGACATCTTCGGTGTCCTTTGCAGAAGTGGGAGATTTGTATGGTGCCCCAGCACTCCGAAATACACAGTGCCACTGTGGCATGTGCTGGAGATAAGAGTTTGGACTGCAGTGTGCAGAAAATGGAACCATATACAGCAGTTTCACACAATGTGTCAATGTGCCAAACAAAGACATTACCAGCTTTCTCTCAAGAAACTACTTCTTCTTCCTATTGTTGAGAAAAGGGGAAGAGATCAAGCAGGTGAGGAATATTGATCTTGATTGGTAAGGAAGCACTTGGTTGTTATCTTAGGGCTGAGGTAGGGCAGAATTTGAAGTATATCCTGCACTGGGATTTCCCTTTCGACTGACCTAGCGTGTAAGACTGTAGATCTTTTAAGGATTCGGAAACCAGGTACCTGCCTTTCTGTATGGCTCCCAGCTTAATTGCCCATCACGTGTCGGCTGGCCTGTGTGACAGCTACTCTTCTCGTCTGCGCTGGGAACATCTCGTACAAGGACGATCAGCAGATAAGCCCTGGAGCTGGCATGCATATGTGGGGCTCTGAACCCTAGACCTAAGATACTGTGAGCCAGCAAAATAGCTAACTCAGTGACCATTTCAGTAAAGCTAATTGCATTTCTGCCTTGTTCACTTGTTATGGCTCCTTTGCACAACAGATTTGACACTGCAAAATTTTCAGCTGTGTTTCGGAAGACAGTGATTTTTCACGTGTCCGTTTGCAAGTTAGCGTTAATGGAGCAGGTTTCTGTCATTACTCGTGTGCAGGGCAGATCAGCTGTCCGGGTCTCTTACACACTAACATCATGGTTCTTCTGCCACTGGGGATTTGTGCCTTATTATCTTCCAAGTGCTTTTTAAAACTGTATATGAAGCTGCTTTTGCATTTTTTCCTGTTACTTGCAAAAGCAAACATCTCTGTTGTCAATTGTCCCTTCAGACTCTACGTACTTAGGCACATGTCGCCATACTCTTTTAGTAGTTCCTTAATAAATAATGTGCCCGTATGGGGCCCCAGGAGAGAAAGTGTGGCAAACTTGCCATTTCCCTCCCGCCAGCCGTTCAGTCACGTTTGCTGACTTCTGCTAACAGCACTGCTGCTTTATGCCTGACCTCTGGTGCCCTGGCATGACAGTATGATTAGCTATATAAAAAGATTGGCTTTTTAGCTGTGCAGGAACTCTGCTAGTGACCCTAGGAGTTGCAGCTCTTTCCCTCCTGCTCACTCTTGCTCCCTGAAGAATATCTCATCAGCAACCTCCAACTAGGCTGCTGGTTTTGAGAGGTTTTCCCTATTGTGCCTTTGATCTTTTCCACACCACAGTTATAATCCTGGCTGCTTTTAGTTATCCTTGTGAGCAGAAAGAAGGACCTTTTGTACCTGGGCTAAATGCCACTTCTTAAAAAACACTGTCTGAAGCAATAGAAACAAAATGAGGGAAATGGTGCTTCCTTCAAGTGACAGCTAGTCTAGACCAGACGCTTACCACATGACAGTTTGCAAAGGGAAAAAAGTCAGCATGAATTCCGAGTGAGGGGCAAGAGTGTCTGAGCTGTGATGGTGATGGGCCATCATTGGTTTGGTAGCTTTGTATGACTTTTAACAAGTGTCTCTGCTAGGAAACAGCCACAGCAGCAAACTGGAAAAACAGAGATCCTAACTGTCCACCCTGAAGCCTTGAGAAGACTATTTCCTTAGGACCTGCAGGTGCATAAGATACTTGACACCCTTCTCACGTCTATCGTTGCGGCTCTCAGCCTTCATCAGTCCTTATCAGCACGATGATGATGGATGGGACTGGGGCCAGTGCTGGGGCAACACCAGTGCCCAGGGTGAGGCCTTTAACCGGACTAACTGGCCTAGCTGGATGCTCCTGCAGCAGAGAGAGGCTGCCTGTGTCCTGAGGGAACCCCTTCCTAGGAGAGAGGCACTAAATGCTGCAGGCACTAAAATCAACAGGGCTGGGGCCATTGCAGTCCAGTGGCCTGTCAGGTTTTCTCCTGCTCCCTTACAGAAATAGTCCAGAGACTTTTTAGTCATGTAGATGTTACTTTATTTCCCAACCTTTAGAGACTACTTTGTTTTAAATACCTGCAATAATACAAATGGGAATTGTACTGCCGTTAAAGCAGTACATCCTCATCTTATCTGATCATCTCATCAGTACAGCCTGAGGGCATATCAAAACAAATCTAAATGATGAACAGGATCTAGGTAATTAGATCCCATATGTAACTTCTGATTTCTCAATCCAGTTGTTGTTTTTGCAAGTGTTGAGTGTTTACATTCAGAAGGCTCAATGCAATTCAAATCAGGCAGGTGCTGCGTAGCCACAGCAAGTGACGCACCTTACCATATAACAGCTCCCTTTGAGGAAAACAGAAACAGAACTGTCGCTCATGCAGCAAGTCAGAACTGTGAAAATATTCATTAGACCCACAACAAGACCGTGACACTTCATTGTCTGTGGTCTGTCCTAGGTTTTTGCATGCTTTCTGGCCTATATGAGGAGCTGGAGGTATTTTTCTGACTGTGTGGAAAGCTTTGGTCTTTCTGTTGCAGACAGACCAAATGTGCAGGTGGAAAGAAGAGAGAAGCAGTGGGTGAGCAGAGCAGTGGGTAATGCAGAGCTAAAACATCCTTTATATGCAGGCTTGCTTGGTCCATGGTCCTAAGTTGTCGTATGGTCAAAATAAGAAAAGTGGCCAGTAAAGGTCTGAAGCAGAAATGATGGAGATAAGTCACATTATTGCTGCCATCTAAAATCTCAATTTAGGACAAGACAAACTCTCACATAAACTCCTGTGACATTTCTGGGCTCGCCCAGCATTCTTGTCCTTCACTGGTGAACAGCATGCGACTGTTTCAGCCCTAAGTGCCAACAACTTATATGTGTATTTGGTCATACCTTACAGCTCTGCAGTTTCCTGTTACTGTGTCCAAACTGTAATGAACTGTTTTCTCCGCCATTCCCCTTTTCCTGGAGCTGTTCCAAGCAATAGCGCTATATTCCAAAAGGTCCTTGGCTGGAGCAGTAATGGCCAAAGATCAGTTATAAATGCACAAAGATCAGCTCTTTAAACTCTAGTATAATCAGATTTTCCTAATATTTGTTTTGAAAACTAAACTGACTTAGAAAGAGGTAAGAGGAGAAGAAAGAATTGGCATTTCTTTGACTGTCACCATTCTTCCAGAATTCATGGACTGAATCAGAATCTTTTGACTTTGAGAGCCTAGTTTATTTATTCTGAAT
The DNA here is from genome assembly GCA_032275445.1 of Crypturellus soui. Lineage (NCBI taxonomy): Eukaryota > Metazoa > Chordata > Aves > Tinamiformes > Tinamidae > Crypturellus > Crypturellus soui. The sequence continues at coordinate 27,554 of JAUBNY010000381.1, read as the reverse complement.
CAGGCTTATCTTGTAGCTAAGCAAAATGTCCTCACCCACTCATAGCTTCCAGATTCCTCCTGCTATTCCTCCTGCTCCTCCCTTTTCTCAGTGGTTCTTTCCTGCCCATATGCTTTGCATTTGCAGCCAATTTTATTATTGGTTATCTTGGTGTATGACAGTGCTGCACTTTGCTAGCTTCTGGCAGGAAGGGCTGTAACTAACTCCTCTAGGAATCACTTGATCCCTTGCCCCAAAATGATTTTGCTCTGGGAAGCAACATGCTGCAGCATTTGCCAATAATGTAAGATTCCGTGTTTGCATAGAGACATAATATGCTAGAACAATTTCATACTAAGATTGTAACTACTTTGAACTGAAATCAGAAGCTCTACATGGCCAGGAACTCCAGTTTATTACATCTTAATTGTACTTATGTCTCTACGGTATCCGTTTTAGGCAGGATAGTTATGCTAGTGAAAGTAGGAGGAAGACAGAAATTGTAACAAGTATGTGTGTGTATATATATATATACATAAAAGCATCTTAAATCAGAAGTGATAGATTTAAAATAATATGATCTTGAAACATTTACTAATGATAAGATTCGAAGTTGGAGAATTGTTTCAAATCTTAGAATTGGCCAGAAGCATAAGTGTTGCTCCATGCTACTTAGAAACCTATTAATAGAAACTGGAGCAAACCCTGGAGTTTTGCTTAGATGAGCAGAAAACAACTTCTCTTATATTTGCCTGATATCTAGACATGTACGTGTGGAACTTGGCTTAAATATCATATGAAAACCTTCACAAGAAAAGTGGTACACTGATGTTGAAGCCAGTGTAACTGCATGCACAAAGGCATCTCACTGTAGGAAAAAACATCGTATGAGACCATTAAGATGGTCCCTCTCTGTCTCTTTAGTGCACAGTGCCTTTGCATATGGAGAGGAAGAGGAATATTTTCCATGCACTGATTTTACAGACAAGAAATCCGCTCCAAAGTTGTTCAAGTCTTTCTTTCATTCCTCCCTTTCTCTGGGGAAATTTTTGTGCTATCTCTGATAAGTAATTCTGTTCTGCATACAGCCACCATAAAAGCAGCACTCATGCAGCCTTTGAGGGGAGCTTTCACGTCCTGCTGTTCCAACAGCAAGGCCTTTGGCTTTGGAGCTGGGTGGGAGGGGGCTTACAACTTGGCTAGAGAATTAAGGTTTTTTTCCCTCCTGTAGGCTTGCTGTAAGTGGAGATGAGACTTAACACACACTTGTCAAAAGATACTGCTGCTTTTATAGATGCCCACATATGCACACATACCTAGACCCTATGATTCAGGGACCTGCACAAAATGGCACTCTCGTGAAAGTTAGCACAAGCAAACTATTTGCATTCATTTTTCCTTGTGCAGTGAAAAGTCCACCAGCTTTACCTCTGTCTTGTCTTTTTTTTTTTTTTTTTTTTTTTTTTAATTTGCCGGCCACATCTTGAATGCCTGAATAACCAATATTCATGTATTCATGTTCACGGAATTATTCCAAGTAGCCTGTTCCAGAGGTGGGTGCACAGTTCGTCTGCTCAGTTGAATTGGCATGGGCTGGGTCTTATTTGGCCTGCATTGAATGGCATGCACTGGGGAGGCTGCTAAGGAGAGTGGACACGCTGCTGAAAGCTGATTCAGCACGAAATCACTCCTGAGAATGCTGAATTTCCTTGTGTATCACATGGCTTTTTTTTTTAAAAAAAGGCAAATAAATACTCTCAGCTATCAACAAGGATGAATATGGCATAAGTAACCTACTCTTTCTTCATTTGACCTCCAGACAATTTTTGTTGGGAACTTGGAAAAGAGAATGGAAAGTGTTTTGCCACTCTACCGGGGAATAGCTGTTGGTCTTAGCTTCTTTCCTGGATTGTCTTCACAGGAAAGGGGACTATATTAGTCCTTCTCTTCAGCTGTAGTTTTAGTACATCAGCTCACTAGTACTATCTGCAGGTATCCTGAGGTGTGAACAGCGGTACCGACCTGGACAGGAACTACAGCATCTCCCCATCAATACTGTTAATTAGCTACCTTTTTTTGGTCTGGTTGAAGGCTTCTGACAGTACCACAGTAGAGTGAAACAAAATCACATATACTGAGCTCTACAATTCAGCAAATGTAGGTTTTTTCATAGAAATATGAATTTACATCACATAATTAGTGACCACAAGCATGAACTCTTGTAGCATTGCTTTAGGCTACAGCATTTTTCTTACTCATTGTTAGCCCTGTTTGTGCCTACACCGTCAAAGCTGTTTTATCACTTTTTTGCGAGCAGTTTCACTTTGCAGGGTTCATCTCAGTGTCATGGAACCCCGAATGAAGTTCCTCTCTTTAATATTCATGGCTAAGTTAGGCAGTGCTCTGACAGAGCAATCTGAATTCCAACCAGCTTCACTGGTTACCCTCACAAGGAGAGGGCTCAAGGAAAGACTACGCTACTGCCTGCTCTGTGGAGGTGATTGGACTAGTGCTTGTAGTCAAAACAGTGGAACCCTGTTTGGATAACTGATTAAGGCATGATTTTTAAGCTAATATTCTAACGTCAATTCAGTGATGTAAATTAAAAAGCTAGGTCAAGATTTTTCATGCTTAATTAATGGGATTTGTTGCTCACCTTGAGCTACATAAAAGAGGGTTACTAGATTATTAGGTGCTCAAATCTCTTTGGAACCCATCGTCTGGGCAGCCAGACTATCAACTGCCCATTAGACTGTCAGAGAAAAATACATTCTGAATCACTAGTCAGTTTTAGTGTGATATTTGTGTTTTATTCTACACAACCTTATTGGGTAGATAGCTAATTTCATAATTAATTGCTACTGTCTTCACTTTTTTTTTCATGCAGATTAATGATGTTACATCAACAACTAGTACTTGTCTTTGGAATATCTCTAGCTGGAGATATATATGCATTTAGAAGCTGTTGTTCAGAAGGCCAGATCTCCCTGTATCGTTCCTGCAACCTAACTGATGTTCCACTTGTGCCAAAGGATACTGTGAAGCTTTTGCTAAGTTTCAACTACATCACACAAGTGAATGAAACTTCCTTCCCACTGCTGGAGCACTTGTTGCTGTTGGAAATCGGAACACAGCATATCTTTCCTGTTATCATAGGAAAAGCAGCTTTCAGGAACCTGCCAAACCTCCGTGTCTTAGATTTAGGTTTCAATAACATTCTTCAGCTGGATCTTGATGCTTTTGTGTCGCTACCAAATCTGGCTGTACTCCGACTCTTCCGCAATAATCTGGGAGACTCCATCCTGACAGAACGCTACTTTCAAGATTTGAGGTCCTTAGAAGAATTGGATCTTTCAGGAAACCAAATCACAAAACTTGATCCTCATCCCTTATTTTGTAACCTAACGGTCTTGAAAAGTGTGAACCTGAAATTCAACAAGATATCCAACCTGTGTGAAAGCAATCTCACAAGCTTCCAAGGAAAAACCTTTCTATTTTTTAACCTCGATTCTAATAAGTTATATCTTACAAGTGAAATGGCCTGGGCCAAATGCCCAAATCCTTTCAGAAACATTACATTGAACTCACTGCATCTTGGTCACAGTGGTTGGGGCACAGAGCAAGTGCAGTATTTCTGTACAGCCATAAAAGGGACTCAAATCAGTTCTTTAAAACTGAGTCCTCATACAATGGGTTCAGGATTTGGCTTTGATAACTTAAAAAATCCAGATGAAAATACATTTACAGGTCTAGCAGGAAGTGGTGTTCGCTTGCTTGACATTTCACGTGGTTACATTTTCTCTCTCAATTCTTTAATATTTCAAAGCCTTCGTAATTTGGAATTTTTAAACCTTTACAGAAACAAGATAAATCAAATCCAAAGGCGAGCATTTTATGGCTTGGGAAACCTAAAAACTCTCAATCTTTCAGATAATCTTTTAGGTGAGTTGTATGATTATACTTTTGAGGAGCTACGTAGTGTAATGTATATTGATTTACAGCAAAACCATATTGGGATGATTGGTCAAAACTCATTCAGTAGTTTAGTAAATCTGACATTAATTGATCTTCGAGACAATGCCGTTAAAAAGCTACCTTCTTTTCCAACTCTGATCACCGCCTTTTTAGGGGACAATAAGCTAATGTCTGTAGCAGACAGTGCAATATTTGCAACATATGTTGATTTAGAAAGAAATTGGTTGGCAAACCTGGGTGATCTGTATATCCTTTACCAAGTTCCAGGCTTGCAGTATATCTTCTTAAAACAGAATCGCTTTTCTTACTGTGTGAAAAGTGTAAATGTTATAGAAAACAATCAGATAATCTATATAGATCTAGGAGAAAATATGTTACAGCTTGTGTGGGAGAGACATGTGTGTTTGGATGTGTTCAGGGCACTCTCCAAACTGCAGATTCTACATCTGAATAACAACTACCTCAGTGCTCTTCCCCAAGAGGCTTTTAGAGGTCTAACATCTCTACAGAGACTTAATCTAGCTTCCAACTTATTATCTCATCTGTCTCCTGGGGTGTTTCCACAAAGCCTAAAAAGCCTAAACTTGACTGGAAACCAGCTATTCTCCCCTGAGCCTGAAGTTTTTATGACTTTGAGTAACTTGGATATAACACACAATAACTATGTCTGTGATTGTAATTTGAAGAACCTTTTACTGTGGCTGAATGAAACCAATGTTACCCTCGCTGGCTCAGACACTGACAGATACTGTGTATACCCACCTGCTTTTGCTGGGGTTCCTCTCTCTTCTCTGATCTACGATGATTGCGAGGAAGATGAACTCCAGCAGTCTCTCAGGCTGTCAGTATTCATCTTCACCTCTGTCACCCTGGTAATGTTTCAGATGGCAGTCATCATTTTTACTCGCTGTCGGGGGGTTTGTTTTGTCTGGTATAAAACTGTCACAGGAACTTTGATAGACAGCTGTCAACAAGTAGCTGACACAAGTGAATATAGATATGATGCGTATTTGTGCTACAGCAGAAATGACTTTGAATGGGTCCAGCGTGTTTTACTTAAACGCCTGGATGCACAGTATTTTGGCAAAAACAGATTTACTTTGTGCTTTGAGGAAAGAGATTTCTTGCCTGGAGAAGACCATATCAACAATATTCATGATGCCATTTGGAACAGCAGGAAAACAGTTTGCATTGTGACAAAGCAGTTCCTCAAAGATGGGTGGTGTGTGGAAGCCTTCAATGTTGCCCAGAGCAGGTACTTTTCTGATTTGAAAGATGTCCTTATCATGGTTGTGGTTGGGTCACTGTCTCCCTATCAACTGAGGAAACACAAGCCAATTCGAAACTTCCTGCAAAGGAGTTGGTATTTGCGGTGGCCTGAAGACTATCAAGATGTAGACTGTTTTTTAGATAACCTTTCCAGCCAAATTCTGAAAGAGAAAAAAGTGCAAAGAAAAACCAGTGATATAGAGCTGCAGGCTGTAGCAACAGTCTCATAAAATGATGTATGGGTTGCTGCTTTTTCAATGCAGCTGTGCTACAGGAGGAAGAAACACAAGTTTCTTCAGCTTTCCTTCCAAAAGAAGGTAGAAATGCAACTGTTTTGGTTTAGATATTAACAAACGTGGAAGCAGATTGAAAGAAACCTGCAGATGCAAAAAGTGCAATTATTTTATGGACTATGAGACTTCTTCAGAGGGATCAAATGAATCATGGATGCTTCGCATTTTGGATTTCTCAGCTTGATAAACTTTAATGAAAGCTTGGCACCACCAGGATATGCTCTTCTGCATGACCCAGTTTGCTCATTGGGTCCATGAGTTACTTTCTCCTGGGCTTTCTGACCTCGCTAATTTTCATGCCCCGTTCCAAAGAATCACCAGTCTTCCCCAGCTTTACCCTTGAACACAGGTTTTGTTTACTTCCTTACCCCTCATTTAGCCTAACTTCTCACTTGGAATAGAGGGGTTTTGTTGCTTGCTCTCGCAGGATGCAGCGGGCGTGTGGGCGTGTGGGTGCTGCGCGAGAGCAGCAGCACCAAACTACCTCAGCAGCCAAGAGTGCCGCACACCCTATTGAAATAGTTTTCTGGCATCTGGGGCCTTAGCCCTTCTCTTAAACTTGTGCCATTGCTTTGCCCAGGTACGTACCTTCGAGGAGCTGATGAGGGTCATTGTAATAGAAATCTGACTCAGTGTGCACTGATGTAAAGTCTGTGCCCTTTATTTTGGCAGTAGCGTGCTCCTTGACTGGTTCAAAAACGGATGCACCAGTGGCTGCTCTCAATGTGCCCCTCCATATGATTTATACTGCTGTAACTCGTCCAGTAAAATATCTCTGGCCTCTCAGTCTGTGTAGTCATTCAGGAGCTGGAAGGCGCCGGGGCTGAGGAAGCCCTGGGTGGCGCTCGTGGCTCGGGGAAGCGCCGGGCTCGCTGCCCTCGCTCTGCCTGCAGCGCGGCGGGTGCCTTACGGGGCACCCAGCCTGCCCTGCGCCCCAGCACCCCAGCTCTGCCCAGAGCCCTGAGAGCGCCAGGCGAGCACGCAGAGTCACCGTGCCAGGAATACTCACATTGCACTGCAGCGCTTGGGAACCAGTGGGAGCGAGGCTGTCCAGCCACCAGCTCCTGCAGGGTTCGGCTGTAAGCACTTACGGAGCTGTACGTGCTGTAAGAGAGGGGATTGGTTTTTTAAATGCACCTGAGAAATTGCCTTGGAATGAGCCTCACAATCCAAACATATTTGGGCAAGCGTTGACTGAGAACGCTCACCAGTTAGGACCTTTCTCTGTATTTATAACACACTCCTATCACTTCAGATATTTAAAACTCTCTTCAGCTAATCTATGTATGTAGGAACTGTTGAACAAGGAGATGCAGAAATTACTCAAATGGCTCTACAAAGGCCTTGGCACTTAAATTAAAATATTTCTGTTATTTCTGTCTAATTCATGCTTATCCTGCTGGTGGGAGAGGGCTAACATAAAACTTGGATTTACCTCAGTCTTTGGAAAGTTCTGACCTTTTTATATGAAGACTTTAATAAGAATTTCCCAAGAAGGTAAAAGTGGTTGGATGAAATTTCATCCTCTGCATCAGTCTTTACATACCACTTTGGAAGCTTAAGGAGATCAAAAGTGGGAAAACTTCCTTGTACCGCAGAGCAGCTTAAAGCCATTAGAAGTAGCTCCCATCTGGCCCCTTGCAAATTCTACCATAAAGGGTGGGCAAAAGCAGGAAGGGATTTTTGGAGAGGATGCTACTGGGTCATTCCCATTTGTGGGGTGGTTGATAGGCATGTGAGTACCTTCAATGGGAAGTTTTAATAGGATCTGAAATAGCTTTCTTTTTCACTCACTGTGAAACCACTCCAAGCTTTAGACTCCCAGAACAAATGTAGTTGGTACAGTCTGTCCTAAACAATGAAAAATTCTCTTCGAATAGGTCTTAGGACCCTTATCAGCACTTCTATGGAGTCACTACTACTTAAATGACAAATACAGGGGGAATTGTCGAGAAAGGGCTTGCAGCCCTCATACTGCTCTGCTCAGCAGAAACCACAAAAGTGCCCAGTACAAAAATGGAGAACGACTATGCCCGATGAATTAAAGCCATAAATCGAGCCTCTGCCTCATGGCTATTGATCAGATTCCCTTTAGGCTCACTGGGAACATTACTGCTCTATTAGAATTTTATGGCTCTTTAGTTAAGGATACTCTCATCATTTTTACTCACCTTACTCAGTGAAAGACATTAACTTGTTGGAGAGCTTCCAGGATAGGGTGTGAAGTGTGACACCGGCTCTAAAGTAAGCTATTAAGGTGGAAGTTGGTAAATTTATTTGCAGTAGCAGCACAGGGACTGTTCAGAGGACAGCGACTCAGTGCCACAGGGTATCAGCTGTGATATTTAATGGTAAGCGCCTGCTCCCACCGTTGCATCATATTTTATGAATGTTGCCTGGTTAAAGCAGGCAGTGCTGTGCAACCATCACAGCCAGCAAGCTTGGCCAGAGCGCGCAGGTTACACAGCCTCCTGCCTGCGGAAATGAAGGCGTGCAGAACCGCAACCCAGGGTCTCCAGACATATTCCTGCGAAGGGGAACAACAGAAGTCAAAGTACCAGACTCTTACATTTACTCTCAGCTATGTGACCCTCCAAAAGAGCTGCCAGCTAGATGCAGCAGCATTGATGTGTTGTGCAGTCCATTCCCACTGTCCCCAGTGGGATGTCCCCAGTTTTGCTAATCCCTCCTCTTAGAGACTGTTCACGGTGCTAGTAGATCTACCACCAGGACCTTTGTTAATTTACTCTTGATACTCATTATGGTGCCCAGCTTGATAGTGCTGGTGCTAATAGTGACGGTGCTACCGTCTGTGGAGAGCACAGACAGTTCTGTGTCTGGAGTGGGATGCTCCTGTGCATGTTGCTCAGAATGACACTGCTTTTGTGTGTGTATGTGTGTCACGTCATTAAGTCAGCCTATTTGTTGACTTCTGGGTCTTGTTCAGCATGACAGCTGTCCTGCCTCTCACTACCAGAGGGCATCTGGAATTCAGATTATTGTATCCCACCCTTTTCCATTTCATGTGGTGCTGATTACTTTACAATGGCTTTAACATATTCTTTTCTTGCTGTAACTGTGAATACCAGCAGCCCAATTAAATCACAATGCAGAACTCACCTGGCAAAATATTTCACCCTTTCAGACAAAGAGCAATACATAAGTGTGGCACTGCAAGTTGAGACGCAGCACATCCAAGTCTTTGGATCGCCAAGATCACCAAAGTTAGGAAGAGTACATATGGCTAAGTATCTTGCCATAGAAAGGGGACTTCAACTCCATGAGAAGAGAATCGTAGACTCTTTGAATCATTATGGTTGGAAAAGACCTTCAAGATCATCAAGCCCAACCAGAAACCCATCACTACCATGTCTGCTAAAACACAGAGTCTTGGAAGTTCTGCTGCTTGCACAGAGAGAGATAGGAGGTTTGTCTTCTCCTGTTATCTCACCTTTGACTTTTGTACTGCATACATACAGCATACTGCTTGCCAAAAATAAGTCTATGTTTCCTTTTCAGTATGCAGAAGTCAGTATAGGTATGACATGAGTTATTCCATAGTGCAAAGACTATCTATTCATAGCAGACACTGTTTGTTTCAGACATGGTTTTCCTTCCTTTTAGATAGCCTATTTTTTGTCTTTTCTATTTGTATTAAAAACAAAATCTTTGAAAACTGCAAGTAAAAGAGAAAAATATATTCCCCCTGAAACTAACAATTCTCCAAACAGGAAGGTTAGCTTTTTCCTGTTTAGACAGTATGTTCAAAAAAAGGAAGTTGGGATTTTTGATGATAATAATACTTACATGGTATGTAAACATTAGTAAGTATCAAATGAGGCTTCACTCTCTCTTTATTGTGTCCCAAGTAACACAGTGCTGTTCAGAATATCTTATCTTTACCTCTTCCACTGCCTCGTGCGAAGAGCCATGGCACTGGGTTGGTCACCTGTCTGTTTCTCACTGCTCTCATGGAGCACGAACAGGCTGCCTCAAGCCTGTGTATGGTGTGATGGAAAGCAGTGGATCAGCCTTGTATAATATACTGAATTAACCACCAAAAAGGGACAAAATATAAACTGTGGAGTCTGTCTGCTGTGTTTTGTAGTAGCCAGCGATGCCCCTGAGAGAACTGATGGCACAAAGAGTGCTCAAGGAACAGGGGAAAGCCCAGGACACATGATACCTTTAAAAAATGACTTGGTAGTCTGCAGGATCACTGCAGCAAGAGCAGAGATTAGCGTGAAGGTTAATTCAAAGCTAGGCATGTTTCAGTTTGGCCTGTCTTCACATTTCTTTATCAGGAGTAATTTGGAATCTGACTTGATGGAGAACAGACCCTAGCTGGGACGAACAAAGCTTGGTTAGTTTAAATAACACAGTAATTTCTTCTGTTTTGTTCTTGATACTTTGGATAGGCTTTAGAAAGGTCTGGTTATTTTTCCTGCTTCATTTTCTGTTTTTGTGCAAGTCTCCTATATTTCGCCTAGGTTCTGGTTGCAGATAGAAATGAAGTACTTCATCAAAGAAAATACGAAAGATCTTGGGCTGAGCTGAGAGACCTCCAGAATCCACATAAGCAAAAGCAGCAACGGCTGCAAGAAACCAAAATTTGAAGGTGACAGAAGTTTCCAGGGTGAGGAAAGAGGGGAGCTGCATTACTACAGGGGACCCCGTTACACCAACCGACCATCTGTTCGTGTTGTAGATGTAGGGACTAAGTGAGAGCAAAAGATCAGAATGAGAGGACAATAACCCGAAACACAGGACACAGTTTTTTAGAGAATCTTGGGCAAATCACTTAACGTTCTTTATGCTTCATTTCTTCATCTTTCAAATCTGCAGACTAGAGCAGCCATGTGTCCTAAGGATGCTGTAATGGTGAGCAGATTAAAAATCACGAGACATTTAAATACAATGCTGATGGAGCAATGTAAATGCAGAAAACAGATCAGGGCTCATTTTGTTAGCTTATTGGCTCCGATAAGGGAGTCCTACTTGTCCTGCTGTCCTAAAAGTACATTTCACTGGCACTCATCTTCACACCCAGAACCTTCACAGAGGACAGACACTACTTCATTTTTTTCTAAAAGTGGAAACTCTTTCCTATTGAGCATGACTTCTGAAAAGAAAATAATGGAGTTCACTAGAAAGTGGGAACCCACTCCCCCTGGGTGTTCTTCCTTTCGAGTATTTGCTCATACTTCTGTGGTCGCTTTTGCTAACAGTGTCCTTTTCATCAGTGTTCTTCTCTGAAGAGACTCATTCATAATATTCTCATTTGGGTACATACACATTCGCCCCCTTGACACTTCAGAAATCCACGATTCCATTCATACACCAACACACGCACAAGAAAGCTGTTTTAAAACCCCAGGAAGTTTGCTCAGACATGTTCTATTTTAAGACTTGGACTGAGTCTCGGAATTCTACAATATTTAGAGGATTTGGCAGTGTGACTGTTTCCACACCAGGACATATGTGCAGTCAGAACGTGTACCATACACCTTGTGGGACAGCAACAACCTACTTGCAAAATAGGAGATAAAGACAGAGGTCTGTTGCAAACTTGAGAGCAGCAGTGCTGAGTAATTTGGGGAAGACTCTGCCCAAAGAGAGAGGCTGCAACTGGCCGAGGGACTGTGGGGTCTCTGCTGCCTGCAGTGCACCCTGTGAGGAGGAGAGGCTGTGCACAGACCTGGGTGGTGGCTCCAGCTGTGCTGTAGCATTACCTTATGTTAGGCACAGCGCCGAACTAAGCCTCGTTCACATCCCAGCACTGTAAGATGCAAAGCCAGTACTTTTTCTGCACAATTCTGCTGTAGTCTTCTACAGACTTCTCTAGTCTTAAAATTGTTCAAGGAGAAAAGCTTCAGTCAAAAGGAGCACGAGGGAGAGCAAACATGACAGTGCAGATTTGCTGCAGTGCCTCAGTATGCCTGCTACCCTGTGCCAGCAGGGGCGCCTGGCTTTATGGATGGTCAGTCCTGCTGATTCAGTCCTTGTCAGAGTGAAGAAGCTACTTGAAAGTCCAAAGTAATTTTAAACAACAGCACTAGGAGCTGGCATGGGCCACAGCACTATCATTACCCACTCAACAGGCAACCTGCAGCAGCTGGTCAAGCACTACCAGCTGATGTAGGGCAGCTTTTGTGTTTTGGGGTGCAGCAGATTCTGTTCCTATGAAGCAGTAACTTTACGGAGTCAGTAGCAGTTCTGGGCCCAGGCTTTTGGAAGGATCCCGTGGCTGACGTCAAGTTTCCACATACTCCGTGCTTGCAAGTGCCTAGGAAAGAGGCCCAACACCGTAACTCAGGGACCTTTCAGGAACATCTGCAGAAGAAATATTTTAGAAAGAAGGCAGCTGACGTAACCGCCATGGCTAGGTTCATGTTGGATTTGGTTTACTCGGATTCTGTCTGCCTGGTTTTCAGAGCAAAGAGGTATTTCTCACGTCTGTTCCATTGGACCAGGCTATTTGCCAGAAAGCTGCCCCATACTACACACGCATGAGATAGATGCAGATGCAGAAATGAGTGCTGATACTCACTGTGCAGCCCTATGCTTTGCAGAAGTGTGATCATGGCTGCTCTCAACAAAGTCTAGGCCTTTTCTCTGCCATGCTGCAAATCTGCAGATGACCTCAGAATATACTGTTTTTACCTTAACACATACTGCTTTCTGAACTTTGACTTTACTTTTTTGTCTATGATTTTGAAGCAAGAAGTTTATGTGAAGCCTGTTTGGAAGGAGGTAATCTGTATTCCTTGTGCAGAAGAGGCGCTTTCCTTTCACCATGACCTTCTGGTAGCCTTTACCCTCAGGTTGGAGCTCTCCCCACATCCTGTTGACTGTATTTTATTGGCCTGACAAAGCTGTGCATCCTGTCTGAATCCATGAACCTTTGGTTGCATCCTTCTCTCCAGGGCTAAAGGACACGTATGTTAATAGTGCTTGATGACCACCCCAATACTCTTGAAGCCTTAGGCACTGAAACTGTGCTCTTGCAAAACTTGATATTGTTCCTTGGAGCATTGTGTCTGAAGCCTAAATCTTCACTAAATACTGCTATGCCACAGGAACACCATCCCCAGCAAAAACAGTTGAGATTTTAGACAGGTTTCCCTCTGGCTTCCTGCAAGGGCTGCAAAAGGACCAAGCCTCGGTCTTGGGAGTGGGATCTGGGCTCAGTGCGTACAGTGCCACAAGTGGCCTGAGGCATGAGACTCGGGCTCGTGTACAGGGAGACCCAGCAGCTGCTCAGATTGCTGTCAGGCTGTTTAGCCGCTTATGCAGTGGCAAACATTTTCATACGCTGTTTATTCATACTTCCGTGTCACTTCTTTAGGGAAAAAAAAACTAAGATACCAAGAAGCCTGTATGCTTTTGTGTGTGTCAACTTCACAGTTTGATAGAAAAAGAAGACACGGTGTAGGGATGGTAAGAGTCTGAGAAGAAAGATGTGATTGCTGTAGCAGGAAGGATAACAAACAAGCCAACAAAATCCTCAGGACTGATCCCTCCTCCCTAGCTGCCGCTTGCCTTCTGTGACTCCTCTGCATGGCTTCATCTCCCCACCAAGATGCAAGGGATAGTTGGCTGCGAACTGCCCAGCCTTTGAGTAGGATGGAAAAACATCTACAAACATTTTTTTCTTCTCAGTACTAATACACTTGCTAGAGATAAACTTGATCAGCAAGATCATGACTGATTAATGGGTGTTCTGGTTTTGACAAATCACCTGGGATAAGAGCCAAAGAAACCCCTAGATGCTGGATGGGTGTAAGCTGGATGGACTGGGGAGGAGGGGTTTTACACATGCTATACTAAGAGGAGAACCTGGGACTACAAGACAGAGACAAAGGAAAGGGCTTAGAAGCCAGAGATAACTGGAGAAAGAAACAGGAATGACAAGAAAAATAAATGGACTCTTTACATTTTAAGCAATCTAGAATCTGACCAGGTTCCATCAGTAGAAAGATACTGAAGGAGTTTGAAGTCTATCTAGAAAAAAATCAGTACATTTTGAGTAGCTGAATCTCAGAGCAAAAAATATAAGCTTGTTTTCCAAGATCCTGGTCATTCTAAACATGTTTAAAAAACAGTATTAAATCTTGGTAGGCAGAGTCAAATGATCTCAGCCCTGGACCAGTTTCTGACCTGCAGTGTCCAGAATTACCAAGATGTTTCTCCTGCAGATGTAGACTTAGGCATATTTAAAACATGCATCTGCTTAGGATACCACATCTGAACAGGGGAGGTCACCAGAAAGGGACCAATATTGTGACTCACTGTTTGCAAATCTCTCCTTCAAAAAGATGTCTCTATCCCTTCCCAAAACATGAGTAACAATCTTCTGGCATGAGCCAGAAACCTGCTCTCCGCTCTCCAAAAGGGATGTCTATAGCACAGCAGCATCTAGTGCTTCAGGAACTGCAAGGATGGACATCCTTGTGGGGGAACACGGATGATAAAAACAAGGGTCCAAGGATTGCCCTGGAAAAGCTACAATTGGTGCATTTCCCTGTGAGAGCCAAGGACTTCGGCACTCATAAGGGGAAGTCAGTAGCACAGCAGAAGCTGCTCGGTATATATATTAAGTAAATCCCGGTATTTTGGTGCCTCCCGGAGTTTCTTGAAAAGATGCCATGGCAAACAGATACTTCTCTCTACAGAATATAAGGCTCACAAAGAACAGCCTCCCCAGAAACTGCTCTCAGCAGGAGTCCCCAGGCACATCTGCCCTGTTACATTGCCTCTGCCATTAGGCTTCTGAAATCAGATTTGACTGAGTAAAGGAGTATGCAGGTCCCCTTGTCAGCTCCAGAGGCCGGAGAAAGGAATGGCACTTTAATGACCCACTTAAACGTAATGAAACAGCCATTTATCCTAATTGGAGGAGCACTAATTATATGAGAAAGCAGTGCACTCCTGGATGGCAGAGCGCAAATGGCATCTCATCAGACTTAATGAGTAGGTGAAGTGTCCTGACAGAGCATCTGTGCATCACACAGGCGCTCCTGCAAACAGAAAAATTAGCCTGCAGGGAGCTCATTTGCAAATGAAGGTTTTAAAATGGAAGGTTAATTATGATACCTGAATACATGTGATTTAGCTAAAAACAACCCTGTGGTGGGAGGCTTTCCCTTTGAAAGAAATCAGCGAAAAGGAAGGTGCCGGGAACCCAGGGAACATCTGGCAGGGGAGGGCGGGGTGGCTCCTGGGAACACAGAGGGTCTCGCACTCTTTGCTCCTGTGACAGAGGCAGGAGGTTCCAGAGAGCCTTTGAACAAAACCTTGTATGAAACTTGGCACTGCTGCTGTGTCACAGGGGTAAATATTATGCTGAAATGCCCTTCTTAGGACAGAGAGACGGAGCAGATAAGGCTTTGGCACTGCTGAGGGCAGGCGCTGGTTCATTACCAACATCCTCCTGTCCAGCCAGCCTGGGATCCATCCGTCAGTCCGTCCATCCATCCATCGATCCTTTGCGACAATGTGCCGCGCTCCCAATAGGATCCCGCCTGCTCTCCATCAGCTGCAAGAAAGGTGGTGGGGACAGCGGCTGCGAAAGGACATGACACATGTGTCAGTGAACAGGTCCAGGAGAGTACATCACCCTCCTACCTACAGAAGAAAACTAACAAAAACAAAACAAAACAAAACACAAAAAAAAGTTTGCTGCATATTTTGAAAAAAATCTAATGAGGAACAGGAGTGAATTGACAAACTTGAAACCTGCAAGTGAGAAATACCATCAAAACTTGTTCCTGTGAGCAAGGGACAATATTAAAGTCAGAAAACATGAAATTATTTACCCTCAAGCCACATTAGTCAGAGCCTTAAAAATATAAGCAGCATTGGCAGCGCAGAGGCCATGCTCACAGTGCTAGTTTTATATCACCAGGATGCCAAACACACAAAGCCTGACCAAACAAGCAGTGCACTGACAACTCAGCTGAAAGAAATAAGAAAAAGAAGAAAAAACATGAGGGATGTAATAAAACTCCAACCAAAATGTGCTCCCAGACAAAACCAAAACAAACTCCAGCTAGTGGGAATAAGAAGACGCTTGCAGGCTCTGAATGCTCTCCGAGATCAGACATAAAAGCCCCTTCAACCTGTCCTGAGCTGTGCTTTGCTCTTCGTGTCGAAGGGCCCCCTGCTTCGCCAGGATGTGTGGACACCCTCTCGGAGGTGGGCAGAGCTTGTCGATCCAGCAGGGTCTGTGCAGGAGCGGAGCTCGTGGCTGGGGAGAGAGCGGTGCTGTCAGCCAAGCCTCGCCGGGCTGGGGAGATTCCTGTTTGATTTGGCTGCTTCTCCACCCTCAAGTTCCTGCCCTGGCTTTTAAAATAGAACAAGATCCCCTTGCCGCTGAAAAAGGCCAAAGGGTGGAACGAGTAAAGAGCAGTTAAAAAAAATCCTGTTTTTATTAAAAAAACTCTCTTCTACAAGATACTCTGTGCTCTTCCCTGGTGCCTGAAGCTGGCAGGCTGACAGGACCAAACATGCCACATGAAACACCTGAAACACATGAAACACTTGTCAAAAGCAGTTTAACTTGACCATCTATTTCAACCTGCGGGAGATGCTGCAGTCCTGACATCACCCTTCCTTGCTCTTGTCACTAGAGGTAATTCTGGCAAAGGTCAGTGCTCCGTGCAGGAGCTCCTGAGCGCCGGGGTCTGTCCTGCTCCCTGCCAGCCTGCCCGGGGCCTGCTTGGCTCCCATGTGCTGCTCGTGTTTTGTGACCTAGGCACCTTTGTCTCACAGTTTTTCTCTGTATTATTAGAAATTATGACTTTTTGACTCTTGCAGTTTCCATCAATATTTAAAATGTCAGATCAGAGAATAGGTCCCCTCTCACTGCGCACTAAAGTGATTTCAGAATGTGATTTCACTTTCCAGAGAGGGAACAACCAGAAGAGCTATTATTGGAACAGGAAGAACTGGGTCAAGGACACTTTAAAGACAAAATTCTTTGAGTCTGAGTTGCAGTTTTGGCTTTGGATTAGACCAGGGGAGCTTCTCTGACTTCCACACCATTTGCATGTGCTGGAGAGCAAAACTCTTCCCAAAAGCTAACTACTTATACCACTAACCTAGGACAAGGCGAACTCATAGGAGAGTTAAGTGCCTGGATCTGGGGAGAACAGTGAAGTCCTGAGAGTGTTTCAGCAGCTGTAGCTCCTTTTCATAGAGCAGATGTGGATCATCAGACTCCAGCCTAGTAGTTTGGGTCTCGTTTACAAGCAGTTTCTGACAGACAAGGTGAACCTAAGCTAATATGTATCTTCAAGTATGATACCACTGGATAGAGACCGTGGAGATGAATAACTAGCTGCAAGGTGTGAAATGGAATTAAATGACAAATTTCTGAGGAATAATTAAAGAATTCATACAGAAAAACACTCTAAAACTCATGATGCTGATCTGAATCCAGGTACCAACAGAAGACAAACCCAAACACTGAGTCAAGACACAATTACTCCTCCTTACTCTGGAACCAGAACATGAATCACAGAATGGACAAGGACAAGAAATGTCCTTTCGTTAAAATGAAAGGACAAGACAAAGTGCTGCCTACATCTCTACAGGTTTATTCTCCATTTAGTTCATGGCCATATCCATCTGTGTTAGGAGCCACTGAGATTTTTCTGTTTGGAATTTTTGAATAGGTTTCTTTGGAAACCAATCGCCTTCAGGAGCATACTAGGAGGGTCCAGGTGAACTGTTTGTAATTTGCATTATATTATAGTTTGCACTTTCTGAGTGTTTTGCACTTTGCTTAATTGTCTGAATTATCTGCAATGTTCTTCCTGCTGCTCAAACTTGAGACTCAGAGACTAAATGGTCCAAGGCACTGGAGAGGCCTATGTCTGCACCAAAAACACAGTCCACGTTTCTTGCTTTAATGACCTTCTGGACCATCCAAGCAGAATCTCTCTTGAAAAAATAATCAAATAGCTTAATTTTTGCTAAACTTAGTCAGTGACCTCAGATTTTGCCGAAGGACTGGATGGGTAGGGAAGACTATTTTCTGTGATAGCAGTCCACTGTGTTGTCTCAATGTCCTGCTTCTTTTCAAGTTCTCAGAACTTTTGCTTCAGAGAAAGGGTGGTTTTGTTTAGATTAAAAAAAAAAAAAGGTCATCGCATATTTCAAAGTACGTTTGCTAAACAAAATTGTGGGTGAAACGCAGAAATAAGCTAAGAAACAGATATTGTTGGGATAGACTAATTTGAAGGGAACGCTACCACAAACAAGATTTAAGATTTGGAGATTGGTACAATGGTCTAGGAAACATGCTTAAATAACCTCTCGGAAACTGCAGTTCTCCCTCTGATTTTTTTAAGCACCGGGAGGATGCAAAGACTCAAAAGAAAGCATATATTTTCCTGAGAGAAAAGAAGACCAAAAAGATGAAGGATTTTGCATATCCAGCAATCTCCACATGCACCCAAGTTCCTCAGTGTGGGAGAAAGAGGCATTTTTCCATCAAATCCTACCTGCAGTGAAACCAGTAGGAGTTTGGCCCTTGTTGGCGCCGGGCTTCCCCTGGCGGTGCCCATTTGTGGGGACCCCTCGGCACAGAGGGCAGAGCTGGGAGCCGGGGGTAGCCAGCGGCTTTGGTGGAGGTAGCTGGAACAGGCAGGGCAGACAGTGCCGCTGCCTCCGTGCGGCGGAGAGAAACCGGATACCTCGGACACCTCGGACAGCATCGCTCCGTGTCCTCGCATACCTGGAAGCCATGACGGCCACGGTGACCGCCACGCAGACAACCTGACACAGCAGCAAGGGCTGCACCTCAATGCGGGCTGCACAGATGGGGACTGTGGACAGCTCCGTGCTCCATGCTGGTGGGAAGAGGAGGGGGAAGTGCCGCAGCTCCCAGAGACACTTTCCTTTCGCCTCCCTTTCGGCCTCCCCGAGCAGAGCATCCAGGAGGCCCTGAGGGCCACAGAGGTTTTCATTTACTCCAGAAACAGCTTTCTTAGACCAACTGCTTTCTTTAGAACAAAGTATGAAGGCGCAGGGAAGGTTTTGCTCCCTGCCTTGCATCCACAGAGCACTGTAACATAAACATGGTAGGAACACAACAAGGATTAAATTTATTTTCTTTTAATGTTGCTACAACAGGAAGCCCTGGATGGGAAAGTATTGGCCACACCACTCATCTGCCCAGATTCCCACAATAGTGCCTAGCCTTTTATTTCATACCTCATTTTTAATAAGCAAAGTCAGTTTCAGTGGAGCTATGGCTGATGAGCTGGTGCCTTCTCCTGGAGCCGGGTGAGTTCTGGATCAGGAATAGTTAATGTGAATATCAGCTTCGGCTCCGCCTGCTTCTTCTCTCTGTCCCTCTCTGGCAATCTCCTTGCCTTCCACAGTCAACCTTATGTTTACCTGGAACACCCACAAAGGGCCGCAGAAGAAATACAGAATTAAAAATACTGAATAACCAGACTATCTGTTTTATTTTGGCAGTCTTTTTACTGTTGCCCTATCTTCAACACTACAGAAATCAAGCAGATAGATATCAACTAGTGCCTGGAACTCTTCCCTCTTGTGAGGCCAACATTTTTTTTGTGCTTAGAGTAAATATTTTGGTAGAGGAAGGGTGGGTGGGAGGAGATGCAGAGATACCAACTTCCACAGTTGAAGTACTCACGTGTGGAGCAGCTTTCCAAGGAAAGCTCTGGCACATCCTCAGGGAGGTCTGACTCGGGGTTCGTCGTCTCTCTGGAGAGGTTTTTCCTTGTCATCTGTCAGGAGAACGGGGCTGCCCTGCCTCTGGGACATGCGGCAGTCAGGCTCATACCCCGGTCAACAGTTGGTGGCTGAAGCTTGAGCCGTTTGTTAGTTTGAAACATTAGAGCAGCACTTGGAGTGGTGTTGGAAACCAAATGGGAAGCACAAAGAGTTGAATTCAGCCTGAAGCGTAGAGAGGGGAGGCAGTGAGCCGCTCCCCTCGCTGCAACACGTGCGCTGCCCTCAAAGCAGCTTCAGCTGCAGCAAGGCTGGCGAGAGGGCTGGCCTGTGGTGCAAAAGGAAGAGAGCTGAACTTCCTCGGCAGGCTATAAATGAAAGATGGCATTGCTAGAAAGTAATTTAAACCTAAACTTCCTCAAATAAATTATGCTAATGATGAGTAAGAACAGGGTTTTATATTTTAACTGTATCACTTTTATGACCAGATCTAACCTCTAAAAGAAAGGGTAATTTTTGTGCCTGCTTACTTACATATATACAGGTGTGTATGTGTACGTTTGTATTTATTTATTAGTACAGATACATATATGTGTATGATGCTAGAGCTTTTCCTGTCTGGAGAGAATGGCACCAGCTCCTGGTGCTAAATCAGGCACCTGTTGCCCCAGACAGGCCGTGGGCAGAGGAAGGGCCTCCCGGAGGCTGCCCCTGGGCTGGACATCTCCATCCCCCCCCCCCCCCCCCGCGGTGCTACAGCACAGCCAGGAGCGCCCTCGCCCCTGCACTTTGAGGCGCAAATTCCCTGACTGATGGGCATATTCCCAGCTCAGGTCATCAGGGTCCTCGGATCAGCTCATGTCCTGCCGATACAAGTGACCGAGATGACGAGTCTGCTGAGGCAGTTCCAGTGCCTCGTCCCAATGTCCCCCCACCACACGAGGGGCTACAGACTGCATCCAGGCGGAGACACAGCTGCTCCTTTCCAAGGCAGCGAAACTGCACAAATCTGGGAGCTGTTAGAGCTTGCAGGAAATCTAAATTCAGCCGGGTACATCTAAATGCAAAAACATGACGGGGCTGTGGCTTCCTTGCTGCCTGGGTTTCCTAAGGAAGGGTGGGCCCATCTCCAGATAACATGGGCTTGGGTGGAAGGAAGGAAGGGGGAAGCCACTAGCAGCAGCAGCGTCTGATATGAACGTCTGCTCTTTCAGTCTTAAAACAGAACCGTGTGAAACCAGGGCAGCCTCCTGCAGGGCTTCACATCCATCCTGTCTCAGGCTCACGGAGCAGGTGTAAGAACACCCTGGAGCGCAGGAGCGCTCCGGAGCTCCTTCACAGGCAGCAGACGTAAAGGAGATGTAAACCCAGAGCTTTAAGATTTACAGTCCACCTTTCCCGAGTGGCAGAGGCTGGTGCTGTTAATGTAAACAGTGGCTATTTTGTGGGACAGACCATGTACATAAACGAGCTGTGTGCACAGGGCCTCAGAGTGATGAAGGGTATCGGGCTTTTATTTTACTATTATAGGCCAATTTTGATTCTGCCAGTAGTTTCAAGCAGTTTTAAAGCCAACTGTAGGTGCTTTGAATCACCTGGGTACAGACCTAGAATTTCAGTTTTATTTTTTTAAAGGCATTGTGAAGTTCTGAAAACAGTGAATGAAAATAGAGTTTATAGTTTATAAGTCCCTACCACGCTGGGCGATGTATAAAAATATTGAAGTAATGATATCAACATTAAACATCAGTTTATAATCACAAGAGCTTAAAGCTGGGGGACATTACTGTAGAGTTTATATATTTAAAATAAATATGAATTTAAATGGAGCAGCATGGTATTTCTTTAAGAGAGCCAAAACAGAAACAGACCAGGCCATTTTTTACCCTTAAGTGTAAAATTAAACAATCAGTTTAAATATCAGTAGGATTTTAGCTAAAAAAATTCCAAGTATGTAGCTGGAATGTGCTGCCCGGTGCAAACAAATCTGCACCGTCTCAGCCGTGCAGGCGCAGTTTGGATCCTCTACCAGCGCTTCTCCTGGATCCGCGCATCCATGCGGGCCAAAGCCGTCAGCCTCTGCCTTGGGGGACAGGCGGGAGAGCCGCTCGGGCCTCTCTCCTGCTGCCACAACGGGTCGGCGTGAGGCAGAGGGGCGACCCCTCGCACCCAGGGCCCCAATTTTGTCAGTCCCATCCATGGCCCTGATCGGTGGCAGCCAGATCTGCTACCCTGCGATGAGTGCCAAGCGCAGAACGTCAACGCCGCAGCATGGAACGATGCACTGAGTTCCTGCTTGAAGACCCTCGGGTATTTTATTCATCTTGAACAACACTTATTACAGGCTTCTGAAATGCATTATTTTTAAACACTATCAGTGTTAAATCAGGGAATGTTATAATCCCCTAAATGAACGTCAATAGCCTCCTACAAGCTTTTGCTGCGTTTAGTACTGACTGCTCCAAGGAGACAGCATAGTTCTTGTAGTTGTTGTCTTTTCCCTAGATCAGGACTCTCAAATACTGCATTTACAGAGGTTTTCAAGACTTCTGGTTGAGTTTTGCAAAATATTAAGATACTCCCATATCCCATGAAAATCTACTGAAAAATAAATAAGGTTTCGGGGTACCCCTCTCCTTCTCTGCCTTAACGAGACTAGTTGTGGGCTAGAGAGCTAAATTCTCCAAGGCGCCTACTGAGCTGTCCCAAATTCTTGCTTACAGTCTTGAGTATCTTGCTGCTGAAATCCATTAGTTATTAGTCCCATACTACTTTTCCACTGCAAACAGTGAAAAAGTGAAGCTAGAGTAACACCTGAATAATAGTCTTCATTAAGACACCTTCTTTTGTAAGGTATCATCTTTCTCCAGTGCTGTTAGAATTATTTCTCCTAGTCTAACTTCTCTGCAAAATGATACCGTGAAGTGATGCCAACAGACAATTTCTTGAATTCTCATTCTCTTGCAGCCTGCGGTTCATGTGGGACACATTAAGTTAGCAAGGTGCTTGCGAAGTCCTCACAGAATCCAAAAAAAGCAGTTTCCCCCCAGCAAGCCTCTGTAATCCTAGCATTTTTTTTTAAATTTTATGTTACTTGTGTTAAGTAACGAATGTTACTTACGTGTAAACACTCACACAAACGTCAACATAGCGCCATGCAATAGTCTTTACTACCTGCCCTACTTAGTGGTGTAATATTTAGCGGCTGTGATTTGTTGAAAAGCTGACATATTTTATAGCCCAAATGTAAACTTCCCTAATAAGAAAGGATCGCAGATTATGCTATTCGAGATTATACTACAAATTTCAAAAATTTAAGGAAGATGGGAATCAACACAAGAAGAGGGAGAACTGCTATTTCATCGATATATAAAGTTACCTTGAGTGTATATTAATGTCAAAATGAGCTGCATTTACCACATAAAAAAGGTGTAGCAGATTTAGCATTATGTCAAAAAGAGAAAAATCAAGCCATCAGGGCATTGAAGAAAAGATCAAAATTTTAGGGGGACGTTAATTATTTAAGCACACAGAATAGAAGGAGGGTGAGTGAGGGCATTTATAGCTTTGCTACTGTGACAACCTTGAGTTTAAGCTTGTCACATTAAGAAGAACATATATTGGGTAGAAGGCCTGATGCTCAGTCAGATCATATCAGATCACTTGGAAAAGATTAGGGCAATATTTTAATACCTGCAACATATTTATATTTTTGTAATATATTTAAGCAGAGGCTCTTTCTGAAGCATAAAGTGCAGAATCTAACTGCGTGCAGCAGGACAGCAGCAACACAGCTCTGCACCCCGGACACTACGACATCCCCCCTTCATGTATGGCGAGTTTTCCCGCATGGCGTTTGCCGGTGCTCCAGCTGCCAGTTTCTGCTCATTTCGCATGGCCTGGGCGCTGAGGACACCCACGTGCTTTTGCACATGAACATCGTTTTGAAAACGGATTTAGGGCCAGACACTCAAGTGGCAGCCAAGACCCAGCAGTTGCGATTCCTCCCTAATGCCAGCATAGCTCCAGCGACTCCAATTCACTTTTTTGATTTATAGCATGAACACGAGAGTTGAGTTACGGCCCCAGCATGCAATGTACAGAGGTTTCTATACAGATCACAGAGCTTGGCCTGTGAAGGAAGGGAAGAAGAGGCGGCCAGCAAGGTTAGTGCCCCCCGGGCCATGCCCACCTGATACCCACGTGGGTGATTCTGGATGAGCTCCTGGAGGGGCTGCCTGGCCACTCACCCGAACCCAGGCTGGCCTCAGTCATCCTTCAAAATGACTTATCTGTGAATCCAGTAGTTATCCTCATCCATCTAAAGATTTAAATTATAATGCTCTCCATTACTGAATACAGTTTGCAACATATTGCTTCACGCAGAAGATGTGGCTCAGGTCCACAAAAGTATGACGTTTCTAAGTTCAACTTTTGGCTTTAATCACACTATGTTCTGAGGAGAATCAGGCCCTGAAATGCAGCCAGTACAATTACAATTAAGGATTAGTTAAGAATAATCTGCTCCTTTCATCAGTCATGGAGAAAAGTGCTAGAACTGCTGCTAAGAAAAATTTACAGACGATTTCTGGTCAAGCCTTTACAAGAGTTTAAGAAAGTTTGTTTAGGCCCCAAAGCACAAACATCCTGCTCTGAAGACTCAAGGCTGGAAGAGTTCAATTTCCAACACTCCAGTCATTGTGGCCAGCCCGCAGCAAGAGGACAAATGTTTTTCCTGCTGCTTTAGAGGGGACAAATCAGCACCAGCTCTAATTAACTGCAGTGGTTTCGGAAGGAGACTCAGCATGCACCCTTAGCTAGCACAGTCTAACTAAAAGCAACACGCAGCTGCTTCTATCAAATATCCGTTCCAGGCAAAATGATTTTCATATTAAAAAGAAAAAAAAAACTCAGACATGTTGCCTTTAATGCATTTCAGGAATCAACTAAAAATTAGGCGTCTCCTAGAATTACTTGACTCTATGTAACTTTCTGAAGCGATAAGCTTAGGAAAAATAGCCGGATCACAAGCTACCCAGCAGAGGGATATGGCAAAGCCAGGGCCCTCAGTGCATAAAGCCCCTTGGTGCTCACTAGTTTCAGCCCAGGAGCACCTTAAAAACTACAGTCAACACTAGGGTCTCTCCACGCAAGAACATGATCCATTTTACAGGCTCTGCAAACACGGAGATCTTCTACCAACACCACAAGCAAGTGGATGAGAGACACAAGGGCCGGGGTGACACGTGCCGAGTCACTCGGACGCAGCAAACAACCAACACAAGGGAAAAAGGGAGGGGAGTTTTATGACAGCGACACTGAATTCAAATTCAGGAGTCTGTGGAGATGTACGACGAGCTCAAAAGCCCTCCCCTTTCCCGCGCCGCTTCTTTCTCACTTACACAGACTGATTTTTTTTGGTTAAGGCAAGCAACACTGAGGGAATAGGCAGTACTTCGTACTACGGCATCCCAGCTTACCTTCATAAATCAAATGCAAGGTGTATAGGCACTTTAGATATTATTATAAAATTTAATATAGTTTGCCATCATGTGGAAAAAATTTAAGGTCCGACTCCATGAAGTCAGTGTGATTTCAGCCTGAATCAGCCACCTGCTGCCTATGTTAAAGAGTATAACATTCTCAATATGAATAAAATACATTCAATTTTTATCTGGTTTGACATTTCTTACAGTACTGAAATTTTGTCATTTGTCAACCTGCATTTTTAGACCTCTTGGACTGCAGCCTGGGCTCCACCTGGCAAAATTAGAGGTGCTCCTAATCCAAACTGTTTCAAAGGGATACTCCCACGCTGGTTAATAAGGAACAAATTATGGCTGATTGCAGGTGATGATTGTAAAAGAATAGGTTTTATTCTGAAAATACAAACCATGAAATACAAAGTATTCATGAAGGATATTCATGAAATACAAAGTATTTCATGGGTATATATGATATAACGGGCAGTATTCCTTCATGTTTCTATACCAGCTGCCTACCAATCTACGAGAGTATCACACGAGGTAACAGCATGGTATTTAGAGCAGTTACATACTGGCCGTGGTATAACATTTTAGATGCCTCACTGCAACTCAGCATATCTTTTCTTGTTAAGCTGATCGCTGCATTACACACATTATAAATATGAATGCAATCTGAAAACCACAGAGCCTAGGGACAACACAGTCAGCTATCTGTATCTAACATGCTAAATGCACAAATTTGAGGGTTCCGGTGAATTTGAAGTTGTTAGGCTCGGAGAAATGTCCCACTCCCAATGAGACTGTGGTTCACGGAAGTGACTTGCAGTAAATGCACTAGCAACTCAAGAGACATGAGCAGACACTGTCTTCCTATGTAAAACTTTTCCTCTTGCATAGCCGAGGTGATGTTACTTTAAAGGCTCATTACACGCACAAGTTACAGTGACGTCTGCCCTACGGCCACGGTGTCTTTCCAAGGCTTTTCTTCAGTCTTCACATCGCAGGCCACACACGCCTCCCCGGCGGAGCAGGCACCAAACACCCTGCCCAGGTGCCGAGCTCGGCAGCGTGGTTTATCTGCAGCAGGAGAGAACGAGAACCGAAGCTCGAAGTCTTCTCTTCTCGGCCACTCTCGAGAAATGTCTCAGGAGGACATGATGGTCTTTGCTAAGATTTCCTGTAGTGGAAAAGGATCCCACATCTCCCCACTTCCTAACAGCCTGTAAAAACTTAATTATTAATATTTAGTTCAGTTCTCACTCATTTTCTGGGAATAGGATGAGGCACAGTCTCATTAGCCTCCAGCCGCCGCTGGCACTAAGCCTGACCCTCCTCCACTCCAAGAGTCCTGGATTGGCTGGGATTTTACCGCCCGAGCAGGCATCCCCGTAGCTGACACACACGCACACCTGTTTGGTGCCATGAAACAAGTAATAAACTGATTCTGTTTCCATCACTGCCACTTGTTCAGCTAGGGGAACTGGCAAAAATAAAGAGGTTGAAAAGGGAGGTAACAGCAAAGCCACAAATGGCAAGTGCAACAGTAATGCTGTTCGCTGGCCAAGTACATTAGCTCATTTTAATCCTTTCTAAGTGTACATTACATCACAACTCCTTATCTGCCCAGCCTTCCTTAAAAACTTATAAATCATACTGAAAATACAACATTAATCTTTATCACCTACCTCACTGCTATTTAATAAGCAGTGGGAGGGAGTTTCCGTAGGCAGAAGGCAGTTGTAAAAAGCTGACTTTGAATCCGCTCCAGTTTTGAGGTCACCGGCGCTCGCTCGAGCTGCGTCGCTGCCCCAGTCGGGGCCCTCGCAGGGCCCCGTGTGCCGGGTGCCGCTGCGGGAGCCACCGCTGGGCCAGGCGCGATCTGAGCGCACGCGCGGCCCGGCAAGGCGGGCAGCTGAGCCATCCTAACAGGGTCCTTAGGCCTGGCTTATCGTCTAAACATGCATTTCCTAGCGTGCTAGGAACACACTCACAGACACAACTCTCGGACATGTACAGCGGTTAGGAAGGAAGCTGGTCAGTACCGTATCACAGAATCACGGAATGGTTGAGGTTGGAAGGGACCTCTAGAGATCATCCAGTCCATCCCCTGCTCCAGCAGGGACACCCAGAGCACGTGGCACAGGGTGGCATCCAGGTGGGTTTGAAGATCTCCAGAGCAGGAGACTCCACAGCCTCTCTGGGCAGCCTGTGCCAGGGCGCTGTCACCCATATGGCACAGCCCAATGCATTTCTTACTGCCCTTATTTTCTTCAGGTTGCTGGCACCACAAGCCTCAGTTCATTTCAAATCCTGGTCTCCTGGCCACAGAAAATCTTTGGATTATCTTTATTATAGGAGGAATGTGGTTCTAAATTGAGTTTTGTGTTTTAAAAAGAGTTTTATTTAAAACGAGATTTAGTAAAAATATGTTTTATTTTATGTTTAAGAGAAAACACTACTCCTCTCAAACCACATAAAGATCACATCGTTTTTTTTTCCTGTAACGTTCATCCTCTTGTTCTGTTAAAGTCACTGGAGTACATGAGCACAAACATCACCACTCTCAGTGAAAAACCACGTTGATTTGTCTTATAAAACTGATCTGCATACCCTTTTGAACATATCCTTTTGATATGAAAATTGGAATAGAAAAAGCTAAGCCTTTCCTATGGTGAATCATAACATGTCAAGTACATGCAAGCAAACCATTCTATGATGTGTACCTCATGTTATCTAAGGAAACATAACTGACATACCCAAACTATTACTGGAAGAGAGATTCAGCATTACATATTGACTAGCACATGGAGGACAAGAAGGTGCTCAGGAGTAGTCAGCATGG
>JAUBNY010000380.1:0-12281 GCA_032275445.1 Crypturellus soui | reverse complement strand
CGGGGGGGGGGCCTGTCCCTCCCCCGCCTGTACGGGCCCCCCCGTGTCCCCCGGTCGGACGGAGGTTCCTCCTCCCCCCCCCTCCCCCTCTCGCACCGGAGACCCCCGGGACGTCCTCGCCTCCTCCCCCCACCCCCCACGCACCGGGGAGCCCGGTGACCCCCCCCTCCCGGTCCCGGCCCTCCCGTGGCTCCTCCCCCCCGAGGGATTGGGCGCTTCGGGGCCGGGGGGGGGGGGGGTCGTTGTCCTCGGGAGGGGCCCAGGCGTCCGGGCAGGCGCTGCGGGGGGGGCGGAATCCCGGCCGGGGCATCCCGGGATGGGGGGGTCCCGGGGCCGCGGCCTTCCCGGCTCCCTCCCCCGCAGGAAGCGGCCGGGAAATGGCAGCCGGTTGTTGCGTCTCCTGTTTTTGAAATGTCCTTTGAGTCGGGGCTGGTTTCGCTTTCCGGACCGGCCGCTGCCCCCGGCCTCTCCCGAGCAGCGGTGTCAAGTCAAAACAAACATCCAGCCCCCATCCTCGGCGGTACCGAGCGGCGGCTCCGGCGGCTCCGCGGGGCCATCCCGAGCCGGGAGCAGCACTGGATGCGCCGCCCTCATCCCCGCCCCCCCCCCATCCCCTCCGGAGCCGCCGCCTGGAGCCCCGCCGTGTCCCGCTGCCGGCGCCGCGGGGCTCCGGCGGGAGCTGGGCGGGAATCCGAGCCGGGCCCGAGCGCCAGCGGCTCCGGTTACCGTGGCCCAGTTTGCGCCGGGCGTTTTGTAACGTGGGCCGGGAGCTCCCACGGGAGCCGGGCTCTTCCTGGGCGGCTGCTGCAGCCCCGGCCCTGTCGGCCGGCCCCTTCTGCCCCATTAATCTCCCTCCTTTTTAAACCCCTCCGTGCGACGCTCGCTGTAATTAATTCCCCATCTTCCCTTCCCTGCTTTTATTCCCCCTCCCGGCGCAGCTGTGGTGCTTCCCTCTCGTTCCGGCTCCTCCCTGGCGCCCGCCCAGCCTGCCCGGCACCTCGCCCGACCCGCGGCCGCACCTGCGCGGCCCTGGCGCGTCCCCTGCTGCCGCCTCTGACCTTCCCACCGGGAGCGGCTCCGCGGCCGCTGCAGCTCCCGGAAAGGCTGGAAATTGTTTATTTATTTATTTATTCCTCCTCTTTAACTGCGCTGCGGTTGGAGTGCATCGCTTCCCTCGGGAGCGTCCCCCATCCAGGTTCCCTGGCCGGCCGGCGGCCGCGACGTGCCAAAGTCCCCGGCTCGGTTCCGGCAGGGCCCTCAGCAGCCCCGGCGGGGCTGGGCCGTGGTCCAGGATGCTCCGGCGGCGCCGGCACCATGTCCTCATGGCGGCTCTGCTGGCTCCAGGAGCCTCGCGAGGATGAGGCCCCGTGTGGAGGCCGGAGCCCCGCTGGGGCCAGGAGCTGTCCAGGGTTTTCTGTGTGGCCCCACGAGGCGCCAGGCGCTGCCGCCTCTCTGCAAGGCTAGGCCAACGGCTCCTCCTGGGAGCCCCGGTGCAGCCCCCGCTGCCTCCGCATTCCCGATACTGCGTTGAGGAGGGGGTAACTGCCCTGTGGGGCTTGCCCGGAGCAGCCGCCGCTTCCCGGCATTCCCTCCGCTCCTCCTGGCAGCGCCGGTTTCTCCGGAGTGGCTCCTGCCGGTGCGCGGAGCCAGGGCCAGCTGGGCAGATGGTCGCCCCCCCCGCCCCGCTCGGGGCTGGCTGTCCCCGTCCCTGCGGCAGCAGCGTTAACCCTTTGCGTCTCTCTTCCCCTCAGCCATGGAGACCAACAGCCGGTTCAACGGCAGTGGCCTCCCCGCCGCCCCGGCCACCTCAGGACTGAAGCCGGCGCCTGCCTCAGGGGATGGCCTCTACGTGGGCGGCTCCGCTGCCGACCTGCCCCCGCAGGGGAAGAGTGAGTGCCGGGCGCGGGTGGCCCCGGTGCCCGGGCCCCGTTGTGCCTGCGGCCGCACAGGGTCTCAATGTGGATCAGCCTGGTCAGCTGATCCCGCCCGGCCAAGCGCCGTGCTAATCCCCTGGGATTCCCAGTGCTCAGATGGAGACGCCGGCAAAGCCGGGCGCCTGGGGGGGCTGTGCCTGCACGCGGCCGGGTGCTCTGTGCCCGGCACTCCCGAAGCGGGAAGGGGCGGGGGGGGGGCAGGAGATTCGCCCTCCAGTCCCGCTGCAGGGGTGCCAGGAGGCGCCCCCGCCTCCATTCCAGGGGTGACAGGAGATCCTCCCCGCTGCTATTCCAGGAGTGCTGGGAGATTCCACCCCTCCTCCCCCCACTAATCCAGAGGTGCCAGGGATCCCCCTCCCCTCTCTGCCAGCAGATTCCTCCCCCTGCTCCAGAGGTACCCGGGGATCTCCCCCGCTCGAGGGCTCCCAGGTTTCTCCCCCTGCTCCAGCACGGCCGGGCTGCCGCTCGGCACCGTTGATCGTTCTCTGTCCCTTGTGTCCCAGGTGTGAACGGGGCTCTGAATGTCAATGGCTTCTCTACTGTGTGTCACACGAGTACTTCAGGGACCTTCTCGCCCAGCACGCGGCCCTGCGGGGCGCCGGCCCTGCCGCCCTATGACTGCCTCTGGGGCTGCCCCCCTGGCAGCGTCGGCTCCAGTGGCGCCAAGGAGAGCAGCCCCAGCACGGTGCCGTTCCCTGGCCTCGCACAGCTCCCGCTCAACGGCCTCCTCAGCGGCTCCCGCCAGCCATCCCCGGGCCACAACACTAACCCACGGGCAACCGGGCCCGACTTCTGGGGCAACGGCGGCTCCATGGGGCTCAACTTTGACGCGCAGGAGCTCTATGACTCCTTCCCCGAGCAGAGCTTCGAGCTGGCTCCCAGTGGCCCGACCGCCTTCTATGGGGCGGCGCAGCCTTCGCCCATGCTGAGCGCCGGCGCACAGCCCTTCTCGCTGCCCCCACGCAATGGGGCTGAGGGCGCCACGGCTGCCACCAAGGAGGGCCCTGGCAGCATCGCCGAGAACGGGGCCGGGCTGGTGGGCAGCCTCGAGCTGGAGGACACGCAAACAGGTAGGGGCGGCACTGCTGCAGGCGTCACTCCCCTCGGGGAACCCATGGGGAGCCGCCGTCCAGCTGGGGGGGGCAGGGAGTTGGATCTTTCTCCCGCTGGGAAGTTTGGGCCCTGCCTGTCCTGGAGCCCAGGCTGCTCTTTGCCTGGCACAGGAGCTCCAAGCCGGGCAGCGCCGGGGTGGCTGACGCCGTGCGCGAAGGGAGGTGGCAGGGCAGGAAAATGTCCCTGAGGCCGCAGAGAGGCTGGCGTGAGGGGATGGGGACAGGGAAGTGGCGGGAGGTGGGATCCCCCACTGGGCACCTGGAGCTGCTGGAGTAGAGGGGCCGGAGCTGTGTGGCTGCCGGGGCCTGCGGGGTGCTGAGGCACTGGCGCTCCCGCTTATGGCTCCGCTTCTGCTATCCCTTCTCCTTAGACTTGAAGCTCTGCGGCTATGAGGGCTCCACGGCAGCCGCAGTGCCGCTCGGCTGCGAGGCCCCCGCCCTGGCGCCCGGCGCGACCGGCGGCTGCCTCGGGGACGCGTCGCCCATCACCGCCCCCCTGGGGGACAGCCACATCCTCAGTGAGGACCCGCTGGAGCCCTTTGAGTCCCTGGACAGAGGTAGGGAGCGGCAGCCGGCTCCAGGCAGGAGCCCCGGGGGGTTCCTGAGCTTCCCTGCTCCCACGCTGCCCCAGGGAGCTCTGCAGGCCCTGGGAGCCTCCTCCCTCCGTCAGCCCCTTCCCGGGAGCTCCCCTCCGGCAGCCGCCCCAGGACGCCCCTCCCGGCGCGGGGCGGCCCCGCGGTGCCACCGTCCCCCTCCCCCTCCCCGGCCCTTCCCAGCCGCCCGCCGTTGCTCGTGCCCAACTTCCGCGCTGGCTGCGCATCCCCCCGCAATGCCGCCACGGCCATTTTGGGCTCCACTTCCCAAAGGAGGAGGCGGGGCCAGGGCCTCCGGGCCCTTAACCCCTTTCCCGCCGGCCGCTTTTCGGTCATCCCGATTGTCCCCGTGCGGCTCGCGGTGCCGGCCGGGGCGATGTGGCTCTGTGTGCCCTTGCCGTGCGCGCGCCCCGCTCAGCTCCTGCCGGCCCCCCGCAGACCCGGGCACCGGCGACCTCTACGAGATGGACGACTCGCAGCTGGTGAGCGACAAGTCGCCGCTGGAGGAGCCCCCGGACATGGCCAGCCTGCAGGACGCAGGCTCCTTCGCCGCGCTCTTCGGCAGTCCGCGCTCGCCACCCGTGCTGGGGGAGGCCGTCCTGCAAGGTACAGGCCCAGGACACATCCCACAGGCCACTCCGGACGGATTCGCTGCTGGATCTGGCACGGGGGGGTGGTGGCTGCCTGCGGTCTCCCTTGTTGTGCACTCACGACGCTGGTGGCACCTTTGTGTTGGGGCCCCGGGGGAGTGCGCAAGCGGCGCGGAAGCCCGTGCGTCCCAAAGCCCCCGGGGCGGCAGCCCCAATTGGAGCGCTGGGAACGGCCATGTGCTGCCGCGGAGCCAGGAGCTGCGCGGGGAGACAGCTGCCCGCGCACAAGGGCCGCCCTGAGCTGTGCACTGGCACCGAGGTGGCCGCTCTGCCGGGCACCAGCTGGTGCCGCCGGGTGCAGGTTGTTGCGGGGGCGGCCGGGAGGGGGACACGGCCGCGGTTCCCCCACGCCGGCTGGGGACGGGGCTGTCTGGCGTCGTGGGTGGAGCAGGAAGGGAGCAGAGCGTGGCGGTGACGTCCCTGCCGGCCCTGATCTTGGCTTTGCAGACAGCAGCCTAGAGCTGGAGAGCAGCAGCCACGCCAGGCTGGAGAGGTCCACGTCCCTGGAGCTCGACCCTCCGCTGGAGCCAGAGTCCCCAGCCCCTTCTCCAGAAGAGGAGGAGGAGGACGAGGAGGAGGAGGAAGAAGCTGCCGACAGCTGCCCGGAGACCTCAGCTGCACCCGAAGGAGAGAGCGAAGAGGCAGCGCCTGGGGAGGCGGCGGCGGCGGGTGAGTAGGGGCTCCAGCCCGGCGCACAGGCGCTGCGACCGCCACTCGCTGAGCTCAGCGCCCCCCTGTCTCGCAGGTGACATCCCTCGGCGCCGCATTGCCACCCAGGAGGAGGTGCGCTTCCCACTGCAGCACGGGTACGTACATGGGCCGCTGCTGTCCCCAGCGCCGCTGCGGGCCACCCGCCTGGACCAGATTGAGCCGCTCTTTGTGCCCAGGTGGAGGCGGGAGGTGCGGATCAAGAAGGGCAACCACCGCTGGCAGGGCGAGACCTGGTACTACGGGCCCTGTGGGAAGAGGATGAAGCAGTTCCCGGAGGTGATCAAGGTATAAAGCAGGAGCGGCTCCCATGGGCCCTGACGCCTCCTGCCCTGCCGCAGCGGGAGAGGCTGAGCCGAGCCTGCCTCCCTGCGCCCCTCACCAAACCCTCCTGCTCCTGCTCCTCCTCCTTGCAGTACTTGAGCAGGAATGTGGTGCAGGACGTCCGGCGGGAGCACTTCAGCTTCAGCCCCCGCATGCCTGTTGGGGACTTCTACGAGGAACGGGACACCCCCGAGGTGGGTGCTGGGGGAGGAGGGGGTGCCCGGGCTGAGCTGCCTTTCCCCGGACATGCGGCTCCGTGGACTGTACCCACGGGCGCCGGGGCCACCGAGGAGCCCGGACTGGGCCGTTCGCCAGGGCTGAGGCCGGGCTTTGCCTGCAGGGGCTGCAGTGGGTGAAGCTGAGCCCCGAGGAGATCCCGTCCCGCATCCAGGCCATCACGGGCAAGCGCGGGCGGCCTCGCAATGCGGAGAAGGCCAAGGGCAAGGAGACGCCCGCAGTGAAGCGCGGTCGGGGGCGGCCCCCCAAGCTCAAGCTGGTCGACCTGCTGAGCAAGACGGACGCTCGGCTACTGAAGCGGCTGGAGGCCCAAGGTAGCCCCTTCCCTAGCCCTGCATGTCCAGCGCTGTTCAGGGTGGCTTCTGGGACAGAGGTGGCCACTGGCCCAGCTCTAGGGCATCATCAGAGCCCCTGTGCTCATCCCTGTGCCTGACCCTGCTCTCCCCCCTCCCAGAGGTGCTCAGCGAGGAGGACAAACTGAAAATGAGCAAAATCAAGAAGAAAATGAGGCGGAAGGTGAGCAGCGCACGGGGAGCGACGGGGCTGGGGGCTCCTGCCAGGAGCTCCCAGGGCTGTGCGGGGCCTCCTGCGGCTCTGGATCCAGCAGCACTTGGGGCTGAGTTGCCCCCGGGGGCTCTGCTGGTGCCGGCTGCCTTGGGAGCCTCCCCGTACCGCTGGGGTGGGTGTTGCGGGTCCCTGCTGGCCCCACGGCGCGCGGCCGCGGCGCAGCCCTGCAGCGGCCTGTGCTCTGCCTAGACTCGTGTCGCTGTCTGTTCCGGGGCTGCTGCCCGGGCGCTGCAGCGGAGTGGCCGCGGGCCAGGGACGGCCTCTGCGCTCTCCCTGCCGCAGGAAGGCCTCACCGTGGCCACCAATTTTTGGAGCTGGATCCTGAGCTGGATCTTGTCCTTTTCAGGCCAAGAACAAGCAGAAGCAGGAGGTGAAAGCTCCCAAAGCGAAGGAGGCCAAGAAGAAGTCCAAGGTGAGGGCGTGCGGGTGCAGACGGGCCTGGAAGGGGCAGTGGGGCCAGAGTCACTTTGCCACACGTCCCCTGCGGTTCGTCCTCAGGCCAAGGAGAAAAAGGGCAAGACGGAGAAGGGCAAGGAGAAGGTGCGGCCCAAGGAGAAGAAGGGCAAGGCAGCTCGCAAGGTGGACAAGAGCCTCCTGACCCAGCGGCGCGTGGAGGAGCGGCGCCGGCAGCAGCTCATCCTGGAGGAGATGAAGAAGCCCACGGAGGACATGTGCCTGGGGGACCACCAGGTCGGCTGCACCTTGGAGCAGGAGGCGCCAGGGGCTTGGCCGGACTCAGCCCATCGGCCTGGTTATCCCTGACTGTCCTGTCCCCTTCCCCGCAGCCATTGCCGCCCTTCTCCCGCATCCCGGGCCTCGTGCTGCCCAGCAGCGCCTTCTCACACTGCCTCACCGTGGTGGAGTTCCTGCAGAGCTACGGCAAGGTGCTGGGCTTGGAGCCGGCCAGGGACGTGCCCAGCCTGTGCGTGCTGCAGGAGGGGCTGCTGGGCCTGGGCGCCAGCGCGGGCACCGTGCAGGACCTGCTCGTGCGGCTGCTGCAGGCAGCTCTCTACGACCCCGGCCTGCCACCCTACTGCCAGGTGAGCACCCTGGCTGGCCCAGCGCCCTCGCAGCTGGGCTGGGTGGCGATGGGGCTGGGGTCCTGCAGAGCCTGAGCTCAGAGCAGGAGCCCGCTGGGAGCCGAGCTCTGCCGCGGCCGACAGCTGCACTTGTCTCCCGGCCTCGGCCTGTGTGTTCCCGGCCCCCAGGCGCAGCCGGCGGGATGTCCCCTGCTGTCCTGCTGCACTGGCCTTGGAGCGTAGCAGCCAGGATGCACCCCTGCTCCCAGTCTGGCTCTCCTGGGATGCCCTTGGGCTCCTTCCCACTCGGGTTTGGGTGGCCTGGCCCTGGTTTTCCCATCTGCGAGATGCTGGGGTCCTTTTCCTGCCCTGGAAAATCCCCCATTTTTCCCAGCAGGCGGGAGGGGCCTCCCTAAAGTTCCCTCCCGCTCTGCCTAGTCGCTGAAGATCCTGGGGGAGAAGGTGTCGGAGATCAGCCTGAACCGCGACACCGTCTCCGAGGTCCTGCGCTGCTTCCTCATGGCGCATGGTGCGGAGCACGCCCTGTGCGACGGGCTGCGCACGAAGCCCTTCCAGGCGCTGCCGCCCGCCAGGAAAGCCGCCATTCTGGCCTTCCTAGTGAACGAGCTCAACAGCAGCGCCCTCATCATCAAGTGAGCACAGCGGTGCCCGGCACGTCCCTCTCGTCCCCTGTCCCCGTGGAGAGAAGGCTGGGCGGGACAGCGTCCTGCGCGGGCGTCCCCTTCCCTCGGCTGAGCCCTGGTCTCCTTGCAGCGAGATCGACAAGACCCTGGAGAACATGTCCAACTACAGGAAGAACAAGTGGATCATCGAGGGCCGACTGCGCAGGTGGGTGCTGCCACGCAGAAATGCGGGAGCTGGCAGTGTCCGTGCGGGGAGCTGCATCCACAGGAGCGTCCCGTCTGCTCACAAATCCCCCACCGGAGGTGTTAGAGGTGCCTCAGGTGGTTAGGTACCCGCACGTGACGCACTGGGGGACGCGGGGTGAATCTGCAGCGCGCGGGACGCATCTTGGCAGGTTGAAGATCGCCCTGGCCAAGAAGACGGGCCGACCCGAGTCGGAGATCACGGGCTTGGACGACGGGCGGAGGAGGCGCAGCTCCCGCCTCACTGAGGAGAACGGCCTGGACATGGAGGAGGAGGAGGAGGGCCGTGGCCGGAGATCCCGCAGGGACGAGGAGGTGACGCTCCCGTGTGCTCAGCCACTTGCTGGGACCAGGGCTCCGCGGAGCTCGGAACTTGGCTCCCTATGGGCCCCCGTCCTCTGATGCGTCTCTCCTCCCGGCCAGGCGGACACCTCTGTGTCCAGTGTGCCCGAGCTCGAGAGGCAGATTGAGAAGCTGGCCAAGGTGAGCGGGCCGGGCTGCGGGACCATACTGTCCGCGCCACCCCGGGCCTCCTCGTGCCTCACATGGCCGTGCTGTCCCCACAGAGGCAGATGTTCTTCCGCAAGAAGCTGCTCCATTCCTCACAGACGCTGCGGGCGGCCTCCCTGGGCCAGGACCGCTATCGGCGGCGCTACTGGGTGCTGCCTCACCTGGGTGGCATCTTCGTGGAGGGTACGGAAGGTGAGTGGCTTCCCGCTGGGGGACTCCACGGAGGCCCTGGGTCCACGCGGTTCACCCTGCTCCTCTTGCCCTGGCAGCAGCTGAGCTGGTGCCAGAGGAGAGTGCGGAGCAGAAGGTGGCTTCCCCCATCTCTGCGGTGAAGGAGGAGCCGGTGGACATGGCCATTCCCAACCGCACGAACTGCACGGCCTCACGCTCCCGGGGCCGCCCGCGGAAGAGCAAGGAGGAACCGCCCCAGCAGTGCGCGCCCAAACCTGCTCCCATCAATGGCGTCCTGGAGGACGCGGTGCCCCTGGGCCAGAGCCAGCATGACCTCAGCCAGTCAGCCTTCCTGTCCTGGCTGAGCCAGACGCAGTCGTCGCTGCTCAAGGACTCCGTGCTCACCCCGGACAGCAGCCCCGGCAAGGGGGACGCGGGGCTGCCACCCGCTGATGCCGCTGCGGCCGAGGAGGACGACGACGACGCAGATGAGAAACGAGAGCCCTGGTTCAACCTGCTGCCCCGGCTGCCCTGCAACGACCGGGCCCCCCTCGCTACCTCCTCAACAGAGGCCACGCTGCGGGGCGGCTCGCAGCAGCCCAAGGCCTCGGCCAGGCAGGTATGTGCTCCGCCAGCCCGTGCGGCAGAGCCCGCTCAGGAGGGAGCTTGTGTTGGCCTCAGTGGCCGTTGCGTCCGGACCCGCTCTGTCTCCCCCCAGCTCAACGGCCTCCCCGCGGCTGAGCCCTCATCTCCCCTGCTCGCCTCCACGCCGCTCCATGCTGGCGCCAGGGCCCACGGTGCCTGTCCCCGGAACCGGAGCAGCCTGGAGAAGCACCAGGAGCTGCTGGGGCAGCCAAAGCGCCGGGGGCGGCCCCCGACCAAGTTCTTCAAGCAGATTGAGCAGAAGTACTTGACCCAGCTGACGGAGCAGCCCGTTCCCCCTGGTGAGCCCATCCCTGTCCTTCCCACTGCCCTCCCGGAGTCTTTCGGGGTGAAATGTTACTCTTCTGGCCAAGACGTCCACATGTCCCTTGGGACCCCTGGGCCGGGGGCTGAGCTGTCTCCGTCGCCTTGCAGAGATGCAGAGCGGCTGGTGGTGGCTGCAGGACCCCGAGGAGCTGGAGGCCGTGGCCCGGGCCCTGCACCCCCGCGGCATCCGGGAGAAGGCGCTGCACAAGCACCTCACCAAGCACCGCGACTACCTGCGGGAGGTCTGCCTGCGCGGCAGCACGGGTGAGCAGCGCCCTGCGTCCCGCGCGCCCTGCGTCCCGCGCCCACTGAGCCCCCCTCTGCCCCCAGACCCCATCTTCCACCTGCGCCCGGAGGCGGCCGGGGCCGCCCTGGCACGGGAGGCCCTGGCGCAGTGGTCGGTAATGGAGAGGGCCTACGAGACCGACCTCTCCGTCCTGCAGTGGGTGGAGGAGCTGGAGCAGCGCGTGCTGCTGGCGGACCTGCAGATTCGGGTACGTGCGGGACGGGCCTGTGGCACCCATGAGCTGCGCCCTCCTCTGAACCCGTCTGTCCCACAGGGCTGGATGTGTCCCAGTCCTGACTCCGTGCGGAGCGACCTGCGCTACTGCGAGCACAAGGTGGAGCCCCTGGAAGATATCACCATCCGGAACCGGCGGGAAGGGCTGCCCCTGCGCCGGGAGCCTACCAACCCCCTGGACCTGGCGGTGCTGCGGCTTGCGGCACTGGAGCAGAACGTGGAGCGGCGCTACCTGAAGGAGCCACTCTGGCCGCTGCACGAGGTGGTGCTGGAGAAGGCGGTGCTGAGCGGCCCGGGCGCGCTGGGCACCACGGAGATGTGAGCCCTCATCCTTGCGCAGCCGCGACCGCCTCCTGCAGGCGGCCCCAGCTCAGCGCCGCCTCCCCTCGCGCAGAGCCTACGAGATCACACCCCGCGTCCGGACCTGGCGGCAGACGCTGGAGCGGTGCCGCAGCGCGGCCCAGGTCTCTCTGTGCATCTACCAGCTGGAGAAGTCCATCGCCTGGGAGAAGTCGGTCAACAAAGTGGTGAGAGCCGCAGCAGGAGCGCCGCCATGCCAGCCGTGCCGCCCGCGAAGCCGCCGCGTTCCCACCCGTGCCACCCCCCCATGCCGTCCCGGGACGGTGGCGGCTTTGGCACCAGGGCTGCTTGCTTGGTGGCGCCAGGCGTGTGCTGACAGTGGCCGCCCGCAGACCTGTCTCGTGTGCCGGCGTGGGGATGACGACGAGCACCTGCTGCTGTGTGATGGCTGCGACCGCGGCTGCCACCTCTACTGCCACCGGCCCAGGATGACGGAGGTGCCTGAGGGCGACTGGTTCTGCTCCGTCTGCATCTCCCAGGTGGGTCGCCGAGGAGGCGCTGTCACCCCGCGCGGCTCTGGCATTGACCCCTGTCCTCCCCTGCAGGCAGAGACGTTCCGGGACACCAGCTCGCCCCGTCGCGGCAAGAAGCGGAAACGGGGCCGTCCCGTGGGGCTGGCCATGGCAGAACCCGATGGGAGCCCACGGCGCCGCGGGGCCACCCGCCGCCGTGACGGGCCAACCACCCCGCGCTGCCTGCCCGAGGGGCTGCCCCCTGCCAAGCGCCGCGGCCCATCGCTGCGAGGCCAGCCCAGCGACCTCACCTACTGCGAGTGAGTGGGGGCCGGGTGGCGCGACCGGCCCCGTCGCTGCCTACCCTGACCCCACCGTCCACAGGATCATCCTCATGGAGATGGAGGCGCATGAGGACGCCTGGCCCTTCCTGCAGCCCGTCAACCCACGCCTGGTGCCCGGCTACCGCCGCATCATCAAGAACCCCATGGACTTCGGCACGATGCGCGCGCGGCTGCTGCGGGGCGGGTGAGTGCGGCGCCGCAGGGCTGCCCTGTGCCCCGGTGCCGCCAGCTGCCGCCCGCTGTCCCCGCAGGTACTCGAGCCGCGAGGAGTTTGCGGCCGACGCGCTGCTCGTCTTCGACAACTGCCAGACCTTCAACGAGGACGACTCGGACGTGGGCAAGGCTGGCCACGTCATGCGCAAGTTCTTCGAGAGCCGGTGGGAGGAATTTTATCAGGGAAAACGCGCTCCTAAGCCGTGACGGGGGTGAGGGGCCGGCCCCCCCTGCGCGCCTCCCTCCCGCCCCCTGCAAACTGTCTCCTCCGGAGCTGCTCTCGCTGCCTGCTGACCCCCCCGCGGCCACCGCCCGCCCCGCTCCGGGGGCCGCGGCCTCCCCCGCCCCCCCAGCACCGACCCCCAGACTGTGTAAGCCAAAAAGAGAAACAAAGAGATGTTTTTTTTCTTCCTTTCTTTTAAAATTTATTTTCAAATTTAAACTAATAATAATAATAATAATAAGTCCCCCCTGCCCCCCCCACCCCGAGGAGAGCGGCTCCCTGCGGGGACTGTTTCCTAATAGCAATAGTCGGTAGTGAATGTGTGACTGCCCCGCGGCCCCCCCCGGCGCCGCCTCCGCCCCTGCAGACACTTTAGTCGGGGGGGTCCCGCCTGCCCCCCCCCCTCCCTGCACTGCTCCGACCCCCGGAGCCCCGACCCCCTCCAGGGACCAACCGGGGGGGGCGGGGGGGCCCAGCCAGCCCTGTCC
>JAUBNY010000379.1:297690-333038 GCA_032275445.1 Crypturellus soui | reverse complement strand
GTGTCAGGTTAAAGCCAGCAAGCAGCTCTGCAGGACAGACTGTGTTTCATGACTATGCCTTGGAAATTCATGCTGAAATTTACCATATCTTAACATTTAAAACCTTCAATGAAGACACTTAATGACATTTTATAGGAGACCACTCTCAGGAAAATGTGTTTAGCATGGGGTAGCAGATGTGATATTTCACCCTCACCTGATGGAATCACTGAGGTCTGGGAGTTCCAAATCACATCCCTCTCCAGATGCCACAAGCAGTAATACAGAAATCACAACTGTGATTACAACCACTGTAACCTGCTTAACCAGGGCCCTACCTTGTAAAGAAGGCGGCAGATGCAAACAAGACAAGGTTCTGACCCACAGATCTTATGGTCCTTTGACTGCAAAACAGCCTTTATCCAATTCTTCGTTTTTCATTCACATCAGTAAACTACTTTGCAGCTCTTTCAGTCTCCATATAGGCTAAAAATCTTGTAAAACATTCTACAGTCTCTCAGAGGAAATTGTTAGCAATTTTCTCTGATTGTGCACTTCAAAGAGCAGACCAGCAGAGGGAAGAAAAAGCCAAGCAACACTTCCACGACACACTGCATACAGATAGTTAGAGCCCCATGATGATTTCCCTACTCAAGGAAGGAATCAGCATGAGGAAGTCTGCAGATAATAATCTCATCCCTCTCCTTACTGAGGGAGAAGGTGACTTCTATTTTCTATTTTCCAAGACCCCAGGTGAAATGACAAACCCAGATACCAGGTAGTGTGGCAAAGAAAACCTTTCTACAGAAAAAGGACTCTTTATTCCACTACACTGGCGTAAGCCTGGAGATCTTCTCTTGAATTCAGAAGAATGACTGCAGCTTAATAGGGGGACGGATAAGAGCAGAATTACCAGCAGTGGTTCACCGTCTTCTAAAAGACCTCTCCATGGAATGATCACTGATTTTGAATAGATCCAAGGAAAATATGGTCTATCATTCCGTTCTAAGGTGATCATGAAAGAATACTTTATTAGAGAGAAACAACCCATTAATTATAGATATAAAATCACTCTGCTGGGGCTAAAACTTCACCCCTGTTGCTTACAGGAAGCGTGAAAAATGCTCATTGAGGACCAGAAGCTCTCTAATATTCCCTATTTGAGGTCTCTATATCTGTTTTCAGAAAGAAGGAAAATTGCTGACAGAAACCTTTCTCTGCCTGCTTTCCTCTTACCAAGTTTTACACAAGGGATCTGCACACCCACATCAATCTTTCTAACAGGAGCAAACTTACACTTCTCAGACCATCACGCACTTGCCACCATCAAATCCCCACACAGGCAGTGGTAGAAGATTGCACTTGTGAAGTACTAAAGAGGCACACGGAGACAGAGGTTAGTGACTCTGCATCATGTCCAAGGAACAGGAATGCTGCCTCAACAAAATGACTCAGTGATTTTATACTGATCACGAGAAAACTAGAGATC
Source organism: Crypturellus soui (assembly GCA_032275445.1). NCBI lineage: Eukaryota > Metazoa > Chordata > Aves > Tinamiformes > Tinamidae > Crypturellus > Crypturellus soui. The sequence continues at coordinate 331,570 of JAUBNY010000379.1, read as the reverse complement.
ATAGCGATCTGGCATTCAGTCAAATAAAGCCATATCTATGTGGTTATACATGGAAAAAATCACTGTACTAGGGGAACATTAATTATGTTGAGGTAAAATCATAATGTTCTTCCGGGAATGCTGAATCTGAGCTTAGAGGTGGCCTCGAGGGAGAGCAGACCAGCAGGGATGGGCCACTCGGTAAAGAGGGGATGGAGACCTTGCTGCTGCCAAAAGTAAAACTCTATCAGAAGGAAAAATGCCATCCTATCCAGATGTCTACACATGCTCTCTTAGATATGTTGTAGTGGGAAGCCAGTGCATTCCCTTCATCAGTCAGTACAGATTTACAATGTTGACAAAGATTATTTCTAGAAGTGCTTAAGGCAATGAAGGTGACAGATCAGCAGAGGGCACCAGATGCTATGGGACACCTGACCTCCTGGGAGCCCTGGGTAGCCCTAGCGAGGGAGAGTCCTCTGCAGCCCCAGGGTCCCGCTGAGGCTCCACGCGGGGCTCTCGTGTCTCTGCTGTGTCACTTGCCCTCTCCTGTCCCAAAGAACGAATCCCACCTGGAATTTGGGAAGTCAGTGCTGCTGTGATTGTACATTGCCAGTCTGTTATAGGACATGATAGAAAACTCCAGTCTCACTGAACTGCAATGAAGAGTTTCTCTTTCTTAGCTCTCCTGATTACCTCCCAGAACACAATGGACGATCTCAGCAGTCACAAGGCTATATCCACCCATACAACTTTCCGCCCGAAACAAGGCAGAAGGCTCACATTCTTGTTAAACTTTCTATTTTATTTTATTTTGCCTTTTTTTTTTTTTTGAACCACCAACCCAGACTCTCAAAACCATACAGCTGCATCTTATCTGCACTCTCTTATTTCACCTGCATGTCTGCACATGCAGCAGTTGCCCCCCAGCCCTCCCTGTGCAGGAAGTCAGGCCACAGACCACGCTCCCTTGGTAGCGCAGAGCCACAGCAAGGCTCTGTCAAACCAGTCCTGCTGCACTCACCAGTGTGGTGGTTATGGGGACGTAGCTTGTCATTTCTTTTACTGGCTGTATGTTTTAGTGCACGCAGAGCTGACCTCATCGTACGGTTCATTCTGAATGACTCCAGTTCACATATGCAGGCATCTTGCAAGGGAACCTGAAAATTAACTGCCAGGATCCTCTTTGGGAGGAAAACACCATTGTCTTTATGAAGCAAATGATGGATTTGAGTCTTACCTTTTACAGTAGAGAAAAGCAAAGTTCTTCTTTTAATAATCTTAGAGGAACACCACTTGAAAGGAGTAATTGAAGAATTACAGGCTTTGTAATAGAAAAAAAAAGTTATCTTAAGTGGCCTTATCAATTTAACTACATTTTTCTAACAACTGTTAAGGTTTGAAGAATAAAAGAACAGTCTGATGGTTTAACTTCACTGACACTTAGAAGAAACTTTTCTCAACTTTAAACACCTCAAGATTTGCAAAAACAGAAACAAGTACCCAAAATTTATTCTGAAATTTTATTGATCTGAGAAGCTTTGCCTTTGAAGAGATTGTTATTCATATGAAACATGATGCTTATAGGAAACTCAGTCCTGCATCTTTTGTTAACAAATTCATTCAAAATGGAAATGTTCATATTGAAAATCCCAGAAAGAGAAAAACATTGGTAGGCCAAGCTATACCAAAAGTATTAAACAAAATCATAAAGAAGTCTCACATAAAAGCTACAGATATCTAATTTTCTCCACAGCATTTCCTTCCCAGCTTTTTAAGGTTTTTGATATTACTCTGGTTCCTCTAATTGAAGTATGCAGTTATAATAAATGATGAAGCAATGAAAAACTAGTGTGTTATGTTCACTGGACTTTCTCTACAGCATAGTCAATGAATTTTTGCTTGTCTGAACTGCCTGCATAACCTTGCAAGATTTAGCCAGTTTAAGTTTAAAAGCTGCCAGTGAAGATAATAAATCTACCACAAGTCGCATTTCTTATCTGAATAGGTCTAGTTTGTGTCTTTAGCTAATGTCTCTTCAAAAAAAATTTGACTGCAAAGTTTAAGTATTTCTATTGATAAAGCAGCTAAAAGTTGCATTGCTAAAGCAAAGAGATAAAAATATCACCTTCTGCCAACATTGTCTTCTCATGTGTCTGGGAATACATTTGGTGGATCACACCTTTTAAGTTACTTAAGAAACAACAAAAATACAAGGAAGCTTATTTTTCCTCATATACATGCCAGATGTATGTTGAGATAACTGCAGCTATGTCTGGGGCATTATTCTTTGCTCATCTCTACCTAAGGAAGTTTTGTATCAGGCCTTCCATTTTTTAAAAAAGGAGAGTTTAGCACTCCTCAGGAAAGTAACTTGTGTAGAATAACCCCACACCACGAGAGCAAGTTCTTTCCTCCGCTCTGCACGGCTGATGTTTTTAGCACGGCATGTTCAGCTAGCCAAAAATGAGTGAAAAGGGACCAGGGAACTGAACTTAAAATGTAATCTTCTGTTAGTGTGGTTACTGCACTCTACATTACTCCTGCTCATTTCTAAGGCTATCCAAAATGGGTGAGATGCCACCTCTGGAAGGCACCCCATTTCCTGGACAGTGCAAGGGCAGTGAGGTGGCCCTGGGTGCCTCTGAGAGCTATAAATCCTTGAAATTTCTTCCCCTGAGACACAAACCTGCTTCTGACATCATTTATTCTCATCATTTCTGAATCTCATAGGAATTACTGTCACAAGATTTTGGTGTTTATAAGGCCTTAAATGGTTAAAGTTCCCCTGTCACCTGTGCCTAGCCCCTCCTTTGGCAGTTTCCCACACAGTGAGCTAATGTATGAAGAACAGGTTCTCTCATGATTGAGAACATCCATGTGGGGAGATTTTACACATAAACTCTCAGTCCCAAGCTGAAACTTTATTCAGAATTGATCTCAGCTTTGACTGAACTACCAACTTCTCCCCGTGTTTGTGTTTCTGGATCTCCATCTGTGGGGAAGACCTTCTCTCCTTAGATGGCTGGATGAGCTCGCGCATCTGAATAGGATCCCAATTTGATTAATCATTTCAGCAAAGCCTCTGAACCTTATGGGGCTTATGCACATGCAGTCTGACCTGCTCTGTCACTGCGCTCTTACATGAATTTTGCAAGGCCTCCTACATCTTCCTATTGCTATGTATCTTGACTGCCTCTTGAGACACAAGTACTGTTAAGAAAGTTTTCTTGCTACAAACATTTCTCATGTGTATTTTGAGGAAACTTTTGCTGCCGAACAGAAGGGAGAAGAAAACATAATTAAATTTTATTATCTCTGCTTATTTTCTTCTAGGCAGACAGAGCTACCATTACCCCTAAGACTTAATAATTTCAGGAAAGCCAGGAGATGATGGTGAGGAGGGGATGGGACCTCCCTTCGCTATCATGTCTACAGAAAGTCTTGGAGACAAAAAAAATCTCTGTCTCTCAACTTTTTCCTGGACTGAAGGAAAAAAAAATGTAAGAACTGCAGGTCACAACCGAAAAATACTGTGTCATAAGTGAAAATATCTAACAGACATCCCAGTAACATGAGTATTGCCCATATACTCCAGCAATTACAGAGTGTGGCTGTTTCTGCAGCACAAAAAAAAATGATTTAGAGAATCTGTTGACAAGTCTTCAGCAAGGGCAATGTAGTGCTCACCTACTGGGACTTCTCTCAAAATGGATCCTGACACAGCAGTAAGTGAAAAGGAAAAGCAATAGGGGGAAAAATAATTATATGTGAGTGACAAATTCTAGTCTGCCAAAGTTATTCATCACTCTATGAGGAAGGTACAAAAATAACGTACTGAAAAGTCAATGCAGAGCTATACAGGCAAGTACCAGGTTGGGAAAGAGATGACTCTTCAGTGACCCATGTAAAAGGATGATCTAGTTCCCACTGCTGACACAAATTGCGATAATTATGTTGAGCATGGAATTTTCCTCTGCAGTATCTGTGCAGATGTGCTTAACTGGTTGGCCAGACCCACCAAGAACTTTTGTTGTATACAGAGTATAGGCAGACAGCCAAAAGCCTTAATTAACTTCTGAGTGAACCCTGATTAAGTTAAATAGGGGTGCTTTCTAGTAGTGGTACCAATGTGAATAATTATAGAAAATGTGTTGACCCCTACAAAGAGAGAAAAATTCCTCCATGAGGAGGGCTCAAAACACTCCTAGCTATAGTGCCAGATAGCCCTATCAAACTGAGTTTTAACCAAAGAATTGGACTGGAGGCGGATTAACCATTTCCTAAGTCTTTTAAACTCACTACATAGCCAAATCCAAATGCAGGTAGCAGCTTTCTACTTACTTAAAATTCCTCCTCCCAGCCTTTCTGTACCCTCTGCATTGTCAGAGCTGTGTCAGCTGTAACATTCAAATTTGATTTCTCCCACTTACCAGTTTAGTAGAGATCACAGACTAAAGAAGTCAGCAGTGGGGGAATTTGAATGTTGAAATTAGTGTGACAAGGATGTTGCCGATAAACCACAGAAGCACTCGAGTGCCCCGATAACTGCAGCAAGCCCTGTGGGGCCGCAGAGATCTCTACATAGCTTGAGCAGCAAGCAGACAACAACCTGTTGCTTTGTTTCTATGTGTCAGAGACCAAAACCTAGGGACCAAGAGAAGATGTGTAGTTGCAGGTAGGGAAGAATGAAGCACAGAAAATAATGACTGAAGTAGCAACTGGATCACAGCAGTTCGAGAGGGCCTATATGCTGTGCATGTAGTGTTACTAGAGCGTTGTCAATTGTTCACAGAGTGCTAATAGAGAACCAGTGGGAATGGATGACAGGTTTGAAGAAAGTCTTGCAGCAGGAAATTATTCAGTTTACTGGAAAAAAAGGGAAGGATCTGCTGAGGACTTAATCGGAGAATGCTCTCATGTCACACAAAGCTACTACACAAAACAAAATGCAATAGTTGAATGCATGCAGGATAAAAATGTGACACACATTTTTAACAGCAAGAGTGACTCACCAGTGAGGCAAACAACTTGAGTCCTGAGTTGAATGTTTCTTTCCTGCAATTTGGTAATTCATGACTGGGTGTCTTTACAGAGTATGTTTTCCAAGATTTATCACACTTACAAAGCTTGAAGACGAAAATCCTTTAGGGAAATCCAAAGATGCTTGTTATGCTGCAAACAGCCAAAGTGATCATAACCATCTTTTCTCGCCATAAAAAAGAAATGACACAGTTACATCCACATTTAGCAGCCAAGTCTGATGGTGCAATATTTATTCCTGTTTACAGTATAAATTAAAATAAACTAAGCATTTTGTGCTACCACCTCAGTACATGCAATTACTTCCTAAGATACCACTTAGCTACCACTGTGGCAGGAAAGCTCTATTAAAACTTGCTCCATAGAAACGAGTCTTCTGGATTCTGTTGCATTATCTGCCCCGGATGCAACAGGGCAAAGTCTGAGTGACCAGTACTAAACACATGAAGTCTCTTCTCCAGAAGACTAAAATTAGCGTGCTGCAGATAACCCAGTGCGTGTGGAAAAGGCAGGCTAGAGTCACTGGGACTGGCCAGCAGCAGCAGCCATCTAGCCAGGACAAAGACCATTAGATATGGGACAATGGACATCAGACAATAAAATTATCACAGAGATCTGCACGACCTTCTTTGGACAGAGCTGATTTGTTCACATCCACCCAAAAGGCATCCTTACAGCACCCACACACAGCTTACAGCACAGTACTGTGACTCAGAGGAAAAATGTTACAAGTCACAGCTAAGGACTGGTACCCTGCAGGAGGTAGGAGCGCAACCCACAGCCCACACATAGGAAGCATACAACCCAGTGAATGCTTTACTATTTGCACGTTTTCTTATTTTTCTGGTGCCAGAATTACTTCCCACCTTCTTACGTCTTTTCACTCTCTCTGCTGCAGCTGAATAGAAGGTTAATACCAACTTTTAAAGTCCCCAAACCTCCCATCAGCTTTATGTGTACACCAGAACGACATTGGCTACTATGCAGATCATTATCATATGAAAGCTGAAACTAGAGGGCAGGGGCAGGGGAAAAACATGCGTTAAGGCTAGTAAGTTGACTATATTGCATCAGGTTGTTGTGTAATTCAGTTGCCTTTTTTGTGTGTGTGGCTTTCATGTTACTGTGTCTGATCACCTCATCCAATTCCAGCATTGCTAAACAATCGCATGTCTTGATTCCTACAGTCATCACTTTTCACAGGCTGTGGTAAAAGGAAGACGCATGAGTCTGAAATGTACTTCCTCCAGAAAAGGAAGTGGTCTTACCTTCCACATTTTTGCCGAAATTCTTAAGCTGTGTGGAAAAAGTGGTATTAACCTACTACAAAATGTCTACATCTGTTCAGCTTTCCACTTCTATGTTTTATATAAAAAAAGAGAGGATGAATATTTTATTATCATTCTTTCCTGGTACTCACATGGATGGCAGAAATAACTGTATTCTCAAAGTGCAGGAGCCTGGTTTCTCTACACAGCATACTGCACATTTCTACAAGATTTTCTAGACATACAGTTTAGATAATGAATTAAGAAAGAAACTCTAGATTTTATTGTTTAATTTTATTTTATTAGCACAAGAAGCATTATCATTTATTGAGAAAACACACTACAGGCTGAAGAAGCTGGTACAAGGAATAAATTTTGGAAAAAATAAATGAAAAGTATCACTAACAAAACCACTACTCTTCAAATTTTCCAAATTCTCATTTTCACTTTCAGTGTGTTTATGCTTTTCCCAAACTTTAACCATAGCCCTAGTTTCTAAAATAAAACACAGTCAGTTTCTAACAAAGGTGAGACAGACTGTGATTATTTGGCCAAATCCAAACATTCACCTTAGAAGCTGTCAGTTAACCCTTCTCCACATGTTTTATCACTATGCAAAATAACCCCTTCTTTCCCCACGAAAGAGAATAAACTATCCACAGAAACATCAGCCTCAACAATGAAATGGGAATCCTGCATAAGCACTGCTGCAGCTGCTTTTGTCACTGTTGTGCTAAGCAAACCATTTGCACGTACATATGGATGACAGCAAACTCTGCTAACAGAGACCAAAGCAAATCTTATATGTTTTGTAGGAAAAAAAAAAGTAAATTTATAGAGATACAAAATTCTGATTTTTATGAATCAGGCTATTTCACATCATATGTAATCAGCAAGAAAATGGTTTAAACAAACCCTCTGCTCTGTCATGCATAGGGGGAAGCACCCTGCTTCCATCGCTATTGCAACAGTCCAAGTTGCAGTGAAAACACTTAACATTTGTTTTAATTGGATGAAAAACAATATATAAACTTTAAAGACTGGTTTCATATGGCACCAGTGTCAGCAATTTTTTTAAAGTGACTTGTTTATTGCCTTGATACTATTTATTTTCACTGACAAAGATGGGCAAAATGTGAATATAAAAATATCCATCTCCATTCAGTTCCATGTTACTCTTATTGCCCAACTATCACACATGATGTGGCAGTGCTCAGTTTGACTTATACTTTCTGGGATTCTATCGCTTTGACCAGGAGATAGAAATCTGACAGAAACATGCATAGTGATTCTAAGATTTATACAAGTTTCTTTTTTCCAAGATTTCTAGAATAAATTTGAGTTGGAAGGTTTTCAGATATAATTTAACTGTAATTAGTCATACTTAGTCATTGTTTTAGTTTATGCAAGTTCAAGTCCAACTAAGCTTTGATGAAAAGTGCATATTTCTTATTTCATCCATCCTGGAAAGGTCACTGATAACAAGCATACCTAATAAGAAAGCATTCATTAGCATTAGACCCTGGATGCTCATGGAAATCTGCTCAAACAGCCACACTGTTGGGAATCCGATCTGGGGAAAGGTAGTAGTAAGGAAGTTTTTTGTTCTTGTTTCGCTCAGTGATGGCGCTGACGATCTCATCAAGGCTTTTGCGGAATTTAGCCATAGCTTCCTTCACTGGCTTTTCAATGAAGTGCTCGTCTGGATACATGCCTAGAAATAGCTAGAAAAAGAAACCAGGAAAACAAGCTCTGAGAAAGAAAAGGCTGTTCTCTCTCAGCATTACCTCACGCAGTAGAACAACATCCAGAGCTTCAGGAACACTAATATTAAGTACAATCAGTGTTTAAGCTAGCATAGGTTGGCACTACCAATGAAAGACATTCATCTTCCCTCCACCACTGGTTGCTTGCTCTCACCCCTGTATCTTGCTTTCCTTCCCTAGTGCTGGTTCAATATTGCATTTATGAAAATAAACACTTTTTATCAGGCTGGTTGTCAATCAGATCAGTTCCCCAAGTCAGCTTACTGTTCTCCCAAACACTTGCAATGACACAAGGAACTTGCAGCATGGGAGGAGAATGAACCGTTGGCAATGAGAAAGGAGAGAGATGGCTTCTTTTAGTGATGGTGGAAGTTTATGTCAAATTAGGACCACTTCTCGAGTTGGCAGTTGACAGTTTCTTGAGTCTGCTTAGACTGCAAAGACTGAACTGAATAATCCATTGCCAATAATCATCTCTCTACTTTAAGCAACTCCTTCCCATGAGGCTCCTCATACTATTAGCTTCTTCTTAAAGGGAAATTCATTTGAAGTATCCTCTGTCCAGCATCTCTCATTTAAAAATTACTCTAGGCATGGCCCACAGATGAGACAGCAAAGTACCTGCAACCCCACTTCACAGGGGGAAATGGCTGCAGAAGATGCTTGCTAGTCTCTAGGTAGGACCCATAGTGGGCTGATTTACCAAAGGGACAAGACATAGGGGATAAATAGTGTTGTAGCTACTCCACCTGCTTGGGGAAAGCAGAAGGAAGAGCATTTCTGCCCACACAGCTCTCCTCCTCTCACATTAGCATCCTGGGTTGGTAGACCCATCCTTGAGTTCAGAAACCTTTATCCTCATTGAAACTTGTCTGTAGAGTAAACATATGACTTCTGACTCGCAGCTGGCTTGCATTCAGCAGAGCAAGGGAAAGTCCACACTACTGATATCTCTATGCAGGGAAGCAAACATGCTCATATCAAACACAGAGCCAGGAGCATCACTCCAACATTACGAAACCATGTGGTCTTGCCACAGCCCTCATAACTTCACCAACATCCCCACAGCCTGAAGAAGGGAGGTTGACTTACTTCGTTGTCTTGGAATTGGCTCAAGGCCCAGACAGCTCCAAGGTGCCAACAAGAGCGTCCCCTGTCTGGTAAACTCTCCACAATCTGCTCAATGGTGACTGTTCCCTTTTCCGTCGGAGGGGGGCAGCGCATCGTTGGTGGGGCATTGGGAATCCAGGAACACCAGTCATACTGTACAACAAAGTAGGGAAGCTCAGTGAGAAAGCACAGTGATGGGTCCTCAGGAATGTCATAGAGAAATTCAGACCTCTTCGAACACAAGCCTCCATACACATCTTCAGCCCTGCCTGATGGAAAGTCCCCAGTGCACGTGGGCCATGCTTATGCACTCTCAGTCTCCCTGCTCCCCAGTGCACAGCCATCCCTACCATCAGGACCAGGTCTCCCTGCCATGTCCTCCTGAAGACCCTTTTATGACGGGCTGACTATCCCGGGCATGTCAAATCACCCTCTCATTCTCTGCATGTTCTCTGATGACCCTTAGTAGTATGGGTGATACTAAAACATGAGGTTTCACTGAGGGAGGTTGGATACTGTACTCATTTTTTTGAATGCTAGTTGAATAGACAGGATTAGCTGAGGGATGAGTTGCAACAAGCAGCTAGATATGAACTCTGAGAGATCCCTGATCACAAATATGACAAAGGAATAGCCTCTCTTCTCTGTGTCAGGGCATTACAGAGATTCAACTTCTATTTCAAGGGCGAGACTGAGCACGCAGTGCTCGGGGCCCCTCAGCACTCCTAGAGGTGATCCCACCTGCACACCAAGCCTTGGACTGGCATCTCTGTGCTCTCCCTTGGCAGGCTCAGCTGGGCGCCCAGGGACACCGAGGGCTTTCTCCGAATGCATTACCTGGCTCTGAGCCTAGGGAACAGACTGACTCCTGCTCAGAGCTGTCGGGGAGCACAGGAGGGTCAGCACAGAAGCTGATGTGGCATGTGTGTGGGAAAAACTGCTGTGGGAAATATGTCTTACAGCTTATCTGTGAGCTTGTACCTGAAGCAAAAAGATGTGTCAAAAAAAAAAAAAAAAAACCTCTGTGCAAACTGAGGAACAGTTTTGCTTCTGGCTGTGGAGTTTATTTTCTTAAGTGCTTTGATGTCGGTAGAAACAGCATTTAGAAGGCAAAGTGCTGCTGTAGTTTCATGGCATATATATGTCAGTAAAGGCAGATAATGACACCAGCTATCAGTATGTGACATATTAAACCTCAGATGGGTAGCTCAAAAGTGCCAAGTGGCTCGCAAACTCCAGAAACGGGTAGCAATTCCCTATCTGTCCATCAGGAATATTAATCATGTTGGTGCTTTTGAATATGTGACCGAAGTCCAGATCCTCAGAATATTCTGCTTCCAATTATTACCTATTTCAATGGAATTTAAATACTTGGATATCACTGAGGATCTGGACCCATGTCCCACTGGCTTCAGTGAGACTTCCTCTTGTCTCTGACCAGTCACAGATAGGTGGAAGTGAAGTTTTTGAGGGTGGGTGCAAAGTAGCTTCTAACTACTTGACTCAGGGTTCTCTCAGGGTAACTACTCCAATAAGCTCTATACTGCTGGAAATCCTTAACTGAACCAAATTAAAGACAGACAGTACATGCAGCTACATGACCTGCAGTCACAGCACTGGGCTGCACTGCAGACATGACTGAAGTCGCATCCAAGGATAGCATGTATGCTGCCTGGGCACAGGCACGTTGCCAAATTAAGCTGGCCTACAAGACCAACCCACGCTAATCATCCATTCACGCACATGTAGCAAATGTCAAGTAAGGCTACTTGGCATAATTCACTGTTTCATTGCAGAATGAGACACAGACTACCAGCACTTGCCAGGCAATTGAGGTGATATCTAGAAAAGTGGAGTGCTGCTGTAGCTTGGCTGTGCACCTGAACCCTTCAACACCTCTGGAATGAGCTTTAGTGGCCCATTTATATGCTTTTAAAAATGCTTCCCACAATAAAATCATGAGAACTCAATTGTACAAGCTAGAATCTCAAAATTGTAGATTTGTTGCCTATCTACGAGTCAAAATGCCTCCCCCTGCTTCCAAAGGAACCAAGCTTCCATGGGCTTCATTGGGATTTGCAGATGGTTCTGCAGTTATTTTGGGAAAAAAAAAAAAGAGTAATGTAATGTAATGTCTGTTCATATACTGAAAAGCACTTCTCAGACATGGCCTTACCAAATATATCTCCCATCCCAGAAGGAACAGTCTTCCCAGAAATGCATACCTGACCAAAATTCACAGCTGCATGCTGGGCCGATGTGGTGAATATTACCACTGTTAGATATTCTGCCAGCTTCTCTCGGGTCTTGATCATTTTAGGAAACCCTAAAGGAGGAAGAAGAAAGCTGCTGTTACCCAGCTATGAGTTCTAGGGTCATTGGATGATCCAATATAGTCTTTTGACTGAAACGGCATGAGTCAGAGGACAACAAGGGTAATCATCATGAACAGGATATTCTCTGTCTTTCTCTCTACACAGGTTTTCCCTTGTGGTTTCCCAACCTTTCCATGCCTTTGCCATCCAGTCATAAAAGACAGGGTGATCCTGACTACTTGGAAAGGATTGTGAGGGATCAGCAAAGTGTTTACAAAGTATTTTGATTTCCTTAAAGGAAAGAGAAGACATATCTTAAAAAAAATACTGTAACTACATCCTTTCACCCACCTACCCTGCAGCGAGGAACCCAGACAGTCCACAGGACAGGGGCCTCAGATCCTCCCTTTTTCTTCAAGCTGCAGAGCAAGCAGGGAAACTTCATGCCAAGAGCAAATGACTGCATGATTGGGGTTAGAAAGGTCTCAGGCTTGGCAATCAGGTGCACTGCAAGGAAAAGCGCAGGGAAAGCTTATCTGCTGAAACGGGAAGTGAGGAAATGAGAATTTCTGAAAGAGAAACAAGAGAAAGAGGAACAGAAATAGCTGCATCAAGCTCTCTCTGAAGAGGAATAATCAGAACTATATAAATAAAGGAAGGAATGGACAGGGTTAGGGAAGTATTCTGACGCCAAGGCCCCCCCAAGCTTGTCTTTCCTGTCCCCATCACAGTCCTGGACTCCAGGTCGCTGTCCCTGCCCTGGCCTGGCATGGCTGCGGGTCTCAGGAGCCGGTGGCACCGTGGGCCGTGCTGGGGTCACCGGGGTTGGTGGTGGCTGTGCCTCCACCACCAGCCTGATGCAGACACCAGCTCGGGCTGAGGGAGGGAAGGGAGAGCGGCAGCCCTGGCTGGCCCGGGGGAGGGGGGCGGAAGCGCCCTCCCTTCCTGCCTCCTCCCACTCCACACTGTGCTCTGCTCCTCTTGCAAAAGGGGTAGCACCCTCCCAGCCAGACCAGTGCTCCCAGCAGCAGGGGACTGAGACGGGGAGCCCAGGGTGCCACCATCTACCCATTTACCCTCTCCTATTCTTTCCAGAATCCCTTGCTCTCCTGGCTGCAGCCAAGTTGCTGCAGGAGTGCTCAGGACATGAACACGAGGACATACTGTTAATGTGTAGAAACATCACAGCTCTGCCTGGAGTTCTCCATATACACACATGTGCATGCAAAGTCAAAGCTATCTGCGCCATATCACTGAACAGCAGGTGTTTCCAGATATAAAGTGCTCAGAACAGTATGAGGAATCCCTGCCTAGCTGTATAAATTCCTGAAAATATGCTTGGATAAAACACGTGGAAGGAAGAAGCAAACATGCCTAATGAAGGGGAGAGAAAATTTAACTTGGGTAGAAGAAAAGTTAGCTTGGGTAGGGGAATAGAGCCATGTGATAGAGGAAAGCTCTTGTAGTCAAGCTATGGCTTGCCATAAATGAGAAGAAGGGAGAGGAGACACAGCAAAGTATTATGAGCATCTCATCTTGAATACAGCAGAAAGCTTGATGGTGACAAAAGTACTGGACAAATGCAAAATGCAGCAAAATATTTCTGGGGAGATCCTTACTTGTTCTGTTTTGGTGCAAGGCGGGATGAGATGATTCAAGGGAATGTTTCCTTATGTTTGATTTCTATCACAGTCCTGATCTGGTGGTCCCAAGAGCAGGATGCACATACATAGTTATTGGGGGTTGTAAACATGTACAGACAAGTTCAGAGTCTGAGCAGAGAAGCACCGATTCCCAGCTTACAGGAAGGGATATGATGTACAGAGAAATTCTGTAAGTTGCTCAAGGTTGTGGTGAGGATCTGTGGCACAGATCCCTCTCTGAGGGAGGACAGCCTGATTCAGGGTCTCACCCACAGAACTGCATCACAGGGCTAAGAAAGAAGAGGGTCTCCAGCAGCTCAGGGCATGTCGCACATGCAGCTCCCATAACAGCAGGCACCCTGCAGGCTTTAGACTTAGCCAGGAGACAGCGCTTTACCTGAGGCCTTCACGCCCCTCATGCCGTAGACATAAATGTCCTTGACGAAAGCCTGCAGTTCCACGTCCTCACACACCACCTCATCGCTCTCATAGTAGATGCCAATCACATCCTCTGCAAAACTGAAGCCAAGGGAACAAATGAACAAAAACCAAGGAGCAGAAAGCCAGCCAGGCATCCAGAGAGGGCAGTTCCTGCGTGAGGCAGGAAGCAAGCAGAGGACTTGACATCGCTTCCCCATGAGTGCTGGGAACTCACAGAGGCAACCTGGCTTCATTGCTGATAGCAGTGCCACTTCCCACCAAAAAGATGATGAGCAGCAGTGTCCCCAGACAGTTCCCTCTGTGCTCCTCACTCTTTCTTCGGAGACCTTCTTCATGCCCAGACCTCTGCTCTCAGACCTACATCCTTCCCTTCTCCCAGCACAGACTCCCTCTAGCATCACCCATGATGCCCTCACACTGTGGACAGGGGATCCCAAACTGCTCTGCAGGCACCTTGTGCGGGAGATACTTCAAAGCACTCCTGCACACCACTCAAGCAGCTGATGCCTTCCAACTGCACAAACCCCATTGGTGCACTCCAAAGTGGGGGTGGCCAGAAAACTACTGCTGAGGAAACCAAATCTTGAGGATTTTTATTTGTTTGTTTTCAGATCCTCTCTTAAAATCCCTCCCCCAGTACAAGCTGCCCAGGACAACTCACCTCAGAAAGAAAGGCCCTCAAATACTAGTGTAACAGGATAGCTCTGAGCAGTGAAAAGAGCGAAGTCTGATTTCCAGCAGATGCACAACTCATGACTGAATGACGAGTTAATGGGGCTATGCTCAGATGTTCTGTTAGCTCTGCAAGTTCCTGTAATCTCCTTCTAAGTATTTTGACAGCAACCCATAGTGCAAAACATTTAACTGCAAAACCTGACAATGGCATGAAGAATTGTTATTCAATCCTAATTTCTCCCCCAGAAGCAATAAATTTATAGCAATTTGGAGACCTTCACAACTCCATCAACCCAGCTGCTATCAGCTAATAGTCAAAAGTTATTACTGAGATAGACATCTGCATAAATACATTTATATAATTTCTGCTTCCACAGGCAACCAAACCGAAAGATGCAGAAAGAGATAACTCTGCTCTGCGTGTTCAGCCTCCGTAAACTGGCATCTGTGCCAATGTACACAGACTGTAATCCTCCTCTTACAACATCCCAGTATTTTAGACTCCCTGCAATGCAAATATAAATTACTATATGAAATCCAGATGAGGCCTCTTTAGAGGTGGAATGTCTTCATGAAACAGAGGCATTTTGGTCAGAAATAGCAACCTGAGTATCACAGAAGACATTTAAAAATTTGCTGTGTGGCCATCATAGTGACTAGATACAAACATGATGTCGTACCTGGGCCAGGACTTCCCAGGCTTTTGTAAACCACATTATTCATTTGAAATTAATTTCTCAGCCAAGACTGACATTGGCTTCCTGATATTGGAAATCTTCTTCTACTTAAGTTAACACCAACACTAACCACACTAATGCATTTGACTAAGTACTATCTGCTGTTTGGAAAGACATCAAATCTTAATCAGAACAAGAAAATACAGGGAAGAGAAGAGGAGCAAGAACAAACACACATAAAAGGGGAGACTACATCAAGAAAACAGCTACCTAGAATTATGACTTCCTTTTCTCTCAAAAGGAACTAACTTCAATCACTAATAATTGCAGGAAATATTGCAAGATAACCACTCTCCCCTGCAAATAAAACATAGAAAACACAGGAGACAAACATATAACTAATATATCTAAACATGCCTGTATGATAAACACCCACCTTTGTGTATACAAAACATGCTTTTTGCTGAATAGATTTTTCTAAAGTTGTATGATCAGAAACAGCTGCAGATCTAGCAAGCCACTTTTACAATGAAAAATACATTTTTTGTGTGACTAAAATGCCAGTGTAGGGTAAAATGCATGTGAAACAGTCCATTCTGAGACTGTGGTTCGGGTCAGAAAGGAGCTGTGTTTGTACAGTGAAGCAGACCTGTACTACATCTCCAAATGCGGAACTGCTGCCATTCCTGACAAAACTTAGGCCTTGCAAATTTAAGGCATTTTCAGAAAGGTTTTGTTCAAATAAGTTCATAGTTAATTGCCTGGGCTTCTAAACAGAACTCTGTCCTGCAAACCAAGCTCACACTTTCACTTCCGCATCAGCCCTGCGGAGCTCATGAGTCCGACAAGCAGAGCTGTGTCCTCTTTTGGTCTGTGCATCACTGAAAATGTTACTAAATACAGTTCCTTTGCAGGGCTAAATTCCTGCTCACTGACCCCTATGGAACTCTATACAGAAGTATGCAATTACACAGGTATTTCTGAAAGAAAGAATACTAGAGAACAAGGCTGAAAAGAGCTGGAACTAGTAACCTTTCAGGCAGGCGTGTTTGACTACCTATTTTTCCCCTGATGAGAGCATGGCCATCAGGCCCAGCACCCGCTGGGTGCATTGCAGTTACTCAGCTGATCCGCTGTGCCTTGCAAAAGCAAGATGTGTGTGAGGCGCAGTCTGTGGCTCTTCACACTCTGAACAGCAGAACCTCGCGGGAGCTGCTGACTGCTCTTTTACAAGCTGTTGGCACACCCGCTTTCACCAGACAACATGACAGTGTTTACTACCTGCCATTGGACAGGACTATCTTCACCACTTCCTGAAAGCTATCTATATAAACTGCTAATTGCATAAACCTCCAGCCTTGGAGACTTCACAAGTTCTCTAGAGATCTCTTCCAGTGCTTCTCTCTATCTACCATGCTTCTCTTCTGCAGAAAACTAGCATGTATCATCTCCTACCTCTTTATGGCCTCCCAAACTTTAATGCCATCATCCCGGTAATAGTAGTAGGGGATATCCTTTTGGCTGTCCATTCCTTTAGCTTTAATTTCTTCAGGGAAGCAGAGGGAGCTGTAGGTCAGTTCCTTCATTGCTTTCTGCACCATTTGTACGTGTCCTCCGCCACCTGTGGCATTTGCCTGCAGGGAGAATGGCAGCACAGTTACAGGAGATACACATTACCTTGTGCTCAGCTTTGCAAATTGCAGGAGAAGGCAGTTAAAATGATGAGGCATCTGCAAAGAAGTTCCCAAATTTTGCCTTTTTAGCATATGATGCTACTATTGGAGCAGTACTCAGTTAAAATTTATACTTTATTTTATCACAGCTGGTTGTTCACCTACAGTGGAATCAGATCCTGGAGTTGCAGGATTCCCTCTGAGCAGTTCATAATACCACACTCATCATCGAAGACAGAAGAGGATGAGCTGGGTATATGTTGAATGCTAATGCGATCATATTTAGATGTTCAAATCCATCCTATGATCTGAGCCACCGTCCATGATAAAGGGCTACGTTTTATTAACATAGATGAAAATTTTAATCCTAACAAATCTGCAGATCAGCTATTTATGGCAATTCAAGAAGACAGCGGCTAGAATCTGTGCCCTGTATTTGTAGCTTAGAAATCTATCTTATATTCACATCTGTTTCTGTGAGACCAGGTGAATTTCCTTCTACAATCAGAATATTTTTTTCTTACCACCCTGCCCAAAATGTATAACTGAGTACTTAAAAAAAAAAAAAAGGCATTTAACTCTGTGTCTATAGGTACCTTATACTGACAGTGTTTGCTTTTTAGTGTAAATGTCAGGAAAGAGGCAATATATGATGGATAAAGGATGAACATATGTAGGAAGCTAGGAAGAATAATAAAGATTTGAAAAGCAGGTTATTTACCTTGTCAAAGAGCCCGCACTCGCAGATAAGCTGTTCTCGGGCTTTGGTATTAATGGCTATTGTGAACCGCATGTGGGGCACCAAGAGCTGCAAAAAACAGTGAAAGAAGGCAAATATTCATGATTGAATATTACAACAATTGGGTGCAAATTTTAAAGACTTGGAAGCGCAACTAGCGCTTGGATGGCAACTATCTGCCCACTACCTTACAGAGCGGCCAGCTGTGCTGTCACAGCTGGGCTATCACCAGGACTCTGTTTCCCTTTAGTTTGTGAGATTAACATGATAAGCTCACAAAACCACACATACCCTTATACAAAAACCAACCTTGAAGAGGGGATGCACAGCAGGCAGCTGCCGAAACATAGCTATGCTGAACACCTCTGAAACTAAGTGTGTCCGTAAGAGATGGGTCACTGTCTGGTGGACGTGGAAATCAGATGAGCGAACCCAAATTTTGGCTAGCAGCCAGTCATATGTGGCATCTGAAGGAAGGAATATGGGATTTCCAGGCCCAGGCTTTTGACCAAGCTGGAAAGTATAAGAATACAAAATCCAAGTAATTCATGCTTACAGGGCTGCCCAAGACAACAAGCCAAGTATCCCTATAAATATCAGGACAGCAAACCCACCTGGATTGCAATGGGCAAAATTTTATTCTCCAGATTCTTATACAGTAGACAGATGGGTGCAGCCAAGTACTGTATTGTGCATGGATCTGTCTTATTGGCATCCACACCATCCAGTAGCTCATAGTCCACAATAAAAATGTTTCCTTGCTGGAAAAAATAAATGGAGTAATGTGTTTTGACAGAGATGGGGAAAGAGGAAGGAACACTGCAAAAAGTGTGGGAGAATAGGACAGAGCAGCAATCAGGAGAGAGATGAGAGAGGATAAAGACAGCACTCGGGAGGGAAGGGAGGAAAGCTGCAAGCAGTAAGGCTCAGACCAAAACAGCTGGTACGTCTAGACCAAGGTATCTGGCTGGTGCCTTGTGGTTAGAAGCTGGCAGCCGGTGAACCCTCACTTGTAGATGTATATCCGAATATCAGACATGCTATATGTCCTTGCGGCAACAGGTACCTTAGTATAAACCAGCTGGCTTGTGCCTGCAGAAACCATTTCTGAGCCTTTCAGCAAAGAGCTACTGTTTATTTGACTTGCGTGCAAGGATGCTAATGCAAACATCCTCTTCATGCTAGCCCAGAAAAGACTCCCTGACTCATAGAAAACAAAAGAAGGCCCTGTCCTCACTCTCCCTTCCCCAGTACATTAGCTAACTCTGCAGATGACAGAAGGCAGGACACTGCTAGGAAAGAGAAAGGCACCCTTCTCCTGGCAGTCAGTCAATCCCAAACCATTCAAAGGAAACCACTAAGAAAGGACCCTTCATTTCCTGATGACATCTGCCTAACTGGACTTGGAGAAAGGCATGGCCTGCAGCTCCAGGAGAACAGTGAACAGAAAGGTGCAGTAGCAGCCAGCTTTGCCATGACACCGTACAGCCTGAGAAGATGCAGCTGAAAGCAGCTAGGACAGGGTTGTGGACTAGAGAAGATGGAAGGAAAGGCTGGAGTGAAGTCTTGTTTGGGGCAGCACCTTTACTTCCTCCTCCAGTGTCAGGTTCCTCTCCAGACTGCACTCCACCATAGCCGTTGTCACTGGAAGCTTCTGGGGTATCTCCGTGCATTTTTTGATTAGAACAGGATTGCATCCATTTAGGAACTGGTATCCAAACATAAAGTCTTCCTTCCAGTGCTGCATCACATATTCTAAAGGAAAAAAGAAAGTCGCAGCATCAGTGTCACTGCAACATGACGTTCCTCTCTGCCTACCCACTTTTTATTATATCACACAGCAACTTTGACTAAATAAAGTAGCAAGAAAACGATTCAATAGTTGCCATAGAACTTAAAATAAATACATCTCTTAAAATAAATACATAGTGTAATCTTTGCTTTTCACTTCAAAATGAATTAGTCAATAGTTCCTCCTTTTGCAGCACTAATGATAGGTAAAATATGCCAGTCCAATGAAAAATACTCTCTCCAGCTGCAGAGCACTTTCTCAGGTCTCCTGGAATATGGCTAATCACCATTCTTTGAATTCCCAGGGTATGCAGTACAGGGCAATGAACCACAAAAATGGCACAGACAGGGGAAGTGAAATTCATAGTAATGTGGGTAGGGAAATGAAAGCAGTGACTGGCACAGTTCTCACAGCTGGAGGTAGGCAGAGGTGCATTAAATGCTAAAGCAATCATATTTAGATGTTCAAATCCAACCTATGACTGGGGAGGGTATTGACTTTGGGCTTCCCACTACAGCTGTCATTGGTTGCTTTGCTTTTTTTGTTGTTGTTTTGGTTTGGTTTGGTTTTCTCTTCTCTGTTTATTTGTCAGTGACCAAATTAACAATTTATTCATTAAAAAAACACTAGCTTCAGGTACTCAATCTCCTCACTACAACACACATAGTACTATATGTTTTCAGCAATTGCAGCTTTCAGTCTTGTAATGTCATGTGAGCATTTCAGCCTCCAAGTTCAGAGTTGGAAAAAAACATGATCGGTGCAAAGATCCTGTTGGTGTCTTGTGGGGAAAAACACAGCAAATTAAGTTTTCCATTACTACCTATTTTCAGCCAGAAATCTTTCTGAAAGCAAGTTATTTTTCTAGAAAAACTTATTTTTCTTGAACCGGGTTCTGCATTAGCCTTGTTTCTGCAAATATTTGCAAATAGGCAGGTTCTGAGTTGCACTACTGTACTTGAGACTGATGCTTAACGTTCAAGACGTACAGAATTAGAGTTTCACTCTCAAATAGGAAATGTTATCAATGAAATTAATCTATATTATAAATCTTATTATAAAAATACTTTAGAAAGTAAAGTATTACATGTAAAATTGCTGTATTTCTGGCCACCTTGTGTGCTCTGTTTTATACCAGTGATTACAGAAATTACTCCTGTGCCTGTTATCTGCCCTTAGCCTCCCTAAAGAGGTAAAAAACTTCAGAGCAAGAGTGAAAACACACATTTGATAAGCCATATGATAACAAATGTACACTCTTTACCTATCATGTCCAGTAATACAGCAAAATAAAATAAAACAAAACTGTATTGCTGTGTGGATCACAAGAACAGGTTGGGTCTGGCCCACAAGTCAAGAGCTTCGTAGTCCTGCTTTACAAAAATGATACCATCAGTCTCAAGAAACTTGCCTGTCTGAAATTCTTTTACTGGGTTTTGAAGTAATCGCCAAGATTACCATACCTAATAGGATTACAGAAAATAAATATTTTTACACAGTGTTTTAATGTTATATCAATGGAGTTTGAACAGTTTGAAAGATACTCCAGAAAGTTAATATTGTCAAAATTAAAAGTGAAACTCACTCATACAGAGAAACGATCATTTTTTAATACTTTTTTCTATGAAGATGTGACTACAAAATAGCAAACATAGCATAACATTTAGAGGCAGGGGCAGGATGCACAACTAATTCTGAGGTATTTCTGAAAACAGTACGATTTCCAATAAATGCCACAGGGCTTTGCAGACCTAACTCCCACCAATTTCCATTCAGTTTTAGGGTTACTCAGGCCTATTGTGGCTGCCGCAGACCCAGTAAAGAAGCTGCAGCTCCTGGGTCATTCCCAGCCATTTGATACCTGTCCCCAGAGAGGCTGCTCTAACAGCATACACATTCATACCAGAAACAAGTTCTGTCAAAGCCATCCTGTCAGGAAAAATCTGCAGCTGAAAGTACTTAAACTACCCCATGACACTGACCCAATGCAAGGACCAGTGGAGGGAGAGCTGCACCCGGAGCAGGACAGCAGTGAGGTGATGGGGACACCCTCCCACGGCAAAGCAGGCGACCCTCAGCATCAGCACAGCCAGAACCAGACACGTGGCTGGGACGTGGGCGATATTCCTGCACCTGGCCTATGCAGGAGGCCAAAAGGGATGACCACTGCACTTGCTTTTAGAGGACAACATTTCCAACAGTGTCTCTTGGAGTCTTCCCTGTACTGTGAAATGCCTGATGTGGGAGATACATGATGAAATTTTCAAATAGCCTTAACAATTAATGTGCTTTGAAAATCCAGTAAGCTATCTCCAGGTTTATTTGTTACATATTTTTTAAAAATGTACCCATATAAGCCTTGCACGTATCTGAAAATATGATGATGATGATGATGTCCATCTCCAGCATAGCACAGGATAGAGAACATTATGAAGCAAACATCAGAAATTTTAGTTTGAGGGAGATCGTAGCCTCACTTCCTGGTCTTGCAGTCTACTAGTGGGATTAGCAGTCTAAGAGTACAGTGGTGTTCATGATAAGGCAGGGAGGATCAGAAGTGTGGTCAGCCACTTCCGCCCTAATCAGAAATGATCGATACAACTGCTTCTGGGATGTGCAAAAGAAGACTCTGATGTACCCACCAGAGATTGTGTTGCTGATTCTGACAAAGATCTTCTCAAAATCTGCAAAGTCACTCCAGGAGGACTGGAACATATGCATAAAGCGGTTGATATAAAGATTCTCCATCCTAAAAAACAAGCAAAAAAACATCACACCTTTGGAAAAAATTATCTTCTTCTCCAGTTGCCTTCACAATTCCTCTCCACCCTTCTACAAACCAACCCACAACGAATTTTTTAGTGGTAAAATGTTCAAGATCAGCCACCCTACAGAATGAAATTTTCTGGCTACACCTGAACATGCGAGCCTGAAACATCGCAAGAGCCCCTACCTGCCACTGCATTTATTGAACTCCACGCCAGGGCTGTTCTAGGCAGCCCACAACGGCAGCGGGCTACTACATGCAATAGCATAAGAGCTATGTCATACAAAATCTGTACTCAAAAAAACAAACACACAAAAATCAAGTGCGACAGACATTTTCTGGCAGGGAATTAACTTGATGCTCTACTTTAACAATTGAAACCAAGTCACTAGGTTGCAGACATGGAGCTGGACGCCAGAAACACCTGACTGGACATCTTCTCACTCAGGAAAGAATTCTGCCTGCAAACAAGTCAAGCAAGTTCCCCTCACCTCAAGTTCAAGCTCATCACGTGTAAGACCATGATAAGGACTAAATCACTATATAAATGCAAAAAGTGTTACGATTAAACCAAAATCATTTATTTTGACTGAAAGGCAACCAATGGATTTGAAGAAGAAAGCCGGCTTTGCATCACCACTCCAAAGTACAAAGAGAAGCATGCCCAGCACACAGGGATAAGCAGGGCAGATAATAGAGCAA
Source organism: Crypturellus soui (assembly GCA_032275445.1). Taxonomy (NCBI): domain Eukaryota; kingdom Metazoa; phylum Chordata; class Aves; order Tinamiformes; family Tinamidae; genus Crypturellus; species Crypturellus soui. Next base: position 308,980 of record JAUBNY010000379.1, on the reverse strand, counting down.
AGAAAGGTCACAAAGCCACAGGAAAGCTTCTTGAAAATCTGATAAAAGGAGAACCCCAGAAGGGTATATTCACTATCAATAAAGTTAGACTGAGATACCTTGAAGAGACCTAGATAAGAACGGGTGAAAAAAGCACGGAAAGTCTAGGGAAACAGCAGGCAGTAAAATGGAGGAGGTGCCTAGAGCAGTATGACAATAAGTCAGGCAGATTCCACATAGGGAAGATGTAGGAAAGGTTGTTGATCCTAAGTTAGATCAAGGTCAAGGCAAGGGATGTTGCCTGAAGACATGTAAAGCAGCAAAACACATGCCACTTGAGTGGGACTCACAGAGCACTGTGGGCCTATTTGCCTCACTAAGCCGGTCATATTGAGGGAGCTCACCGCTTGGCCAAAACTGTTTTTTTTTTATTGTTTTATTTTGTTTATTTTTTTAAATGATATGACAAGTGCAAGTGGGTGCATGGTGACTTTGTTGCCCCAGGCACACTCACCTGTGATTAAGTGAGACCACAATCAGAGCACAGTTTTCCTTCAATGGAGTCTCATGAGGACACACATACCATCTTTTTTTCTTTTTTTTTTTTTTTTGGTGTCTGATTTTAAGACCTCATTTCCCTACACAGCCAAAAGAGATGAGCATCTCCAATGGGCAACTCTGAGGACTGAACAGATGCCTGAAAGAGCACATGTGAAACACCAGTCCTCTTTCCTACACATTTGCCCTTCAGCAGTTCCTCCTGTCCCTTCTACAGCAAAATAGAGCCTAATGTGAATACAGGGGCTCATCAGCTCCAAGTCTGAAAAATTTAAAACACTGATATCAAAAAATAAAAAGATATAATTTCCTTCAGTCTTTTCCTATTTTTGTTAAATCCAGATCCAGCTTGGAGGAAAAAAAAAAAATCTGATTTTGAGATGTTAACTTAAAATGTAATCAGATCCTTATCACACCTCCTGAAAGTTTTTCTGGAACTCCGAAGTTCCACAAACACTTACGCTTTTGAGTAGTTCAGAATGAAGTCAACTCCTTTCTCGTTGTCAAACTGGATGTCACGGGGCAGTTCGCTGTGGGAATGGGCATCGATGCTCAGTGGAAAGCCAGGGTGCCACTCCTTCCAGCTGAGGAAAGGAGAAGTTACATTAACCGTAGCCATATTACCAGAAAGAGCTGTGACATTCCCTCATCTATGCTGCTTCTGCGACTCAGAAGGCTGATCTGGGACAATTAAAATAACTTATAATACATGAGTACTTCTCAGTATCATATGGATTTGTGAAGTAGAGTCAAAGGCACCTACTTGGCCACCTACACTCACAAAACTTGAAGTAACTCAATATCTGTAATATTGCCAAACACTCGTCAATTTTATTTTAATTGGCTAGCTTCATATTTAGGGAAGGGAGGCAGCAGGACAGCCCGTTGCCTTACACACTTTGATCACATTAGCCTCCTCTTGGGGGTTCCATCTGAAATACAGCAGCCATGAGTTTTTCAGATCTAATTGTGCAACAGACAGACACAGAAACACACAGTTGTAAGTGACTTGGGGCCTATTAAAAGTTCCCAGTGTCCAAAGGTGTGCTTAGTGACCTACCTTGCTACATTCAAAATAACGCTTTACCCAAGTGGCACTGCAGAAGTCACAGAGCAGAAATGCCATCTGTGCCACATTTGCAAAAGAAAACCTGCAGAATGACTAGCAGCTAGAATTGCTCAGGCACGTTTTCTCCAAAAGACCATTCTACCAGGGACACGTACAGCCTTGCCTTAGCTTCCCAGAAGAGCATGACCTACGGTCATGACACACCTTCCCCATTCTCTGCAATATAAGTTCTTACATTGAGCTGTTCACCTTGGCATCTGATGCGGAAGAATTTTTACTTCAAAACAAAACAAGGCCATTTCTAGGAAAAAATGTTTCAACATTATTGCCAAATTGCCTCCCACACTGACCACATTGTGTGTTATCAGTTATGCATCTGAATTGTAAATTGCTGTCTCCCTGGAATTACAAATGATTTTGCCTTCCTTTTTGCATACATAAATCACATTTTGTATCACACATCTTTTTGGAGCTATAGTTTAATCTGTTTTATTTACATCATTTGTAAGCAAGATCCTTTCTCAGTTATACAAAAACTCATACACCAAAGCTCAATAAAACAATTCTCAACAGAACCTCTATTCTTCTGATCCTTATTCTCATGTTGCAAGAAACTCTTATACTTCTAAGGAAGGGCATGTTTCTAGGGAAAGGAAATGTTTTACGTCTTCTGGAGTTACCCATTGATGAAAGATAGTATTCCCCATTTGTGACCTTCTCTTCATTAGTAGAAAAGGTCTATGACAGTATAAATGTTGGAAAGAACTGCAGGGAAGAACCTTTGAAGATGAAAATGCTGCTTTTGCTTTGATAGCGCATTACATTTCACTCCAAAGAGACAAACCACCCACTGAACCTGGCTGCAAGAAACAAGAGGACTAACGTGCTGTAGCAGCTGATAAGCTCTGGTAACAACTGACATGTTCAGGTCGTGTTCACAGTGAAATACTGCATACAAATAGCATATAAAACCTGTCTTTGGCTCTTCCTTGAAAGTACATCTGTGCTCCAGAGGGCCCCCATACAAACTGTACCACTGAATTCACACCAAGACCTTCCAGAGAGGCTTAGTTAGGATTCAGGTAACTGGTAACACTCTTTGCACCAGGATGATCATTACTTGCAGTGAATTCTGTATAAGTAGAACCTCAGTTTCACTTAACCAGAAAAAAGATAAGTTGAACATACTCCTCTTCTGCCATAGCTCACCTGATTTGGATTTGCTGGTGCTGTTCAACAGCCGGGCTATCGGCCGCAACACACACTCCAGGACACACACAGGGGAGCCATAGGTCCCAACACACCTCATACTGCAACTACTTCTTGCTCTGCTTTAACACTGATCTTTGGGGCAGAGTTACCATCCAGTGTTCGATCCCTTTCTGTGGCTGCCTGCTAGCTCCCGTATAGAAAAGCAATGCTGCTAAAAGGTGATGGGAAGAAAAGAGGACTGGCATTTTCTGGGGAGCCACAGGAAACTCACCGGTACATTTTCTGCCGGTCCTCTAGTTCTTTGCGTCTGTGTTGCTTGAGAATCTGGGTCTTGTCGTCCCGGGGGAGCTTTGCTGTGAAAAGAAAGGTCGTTGTAAGGCCCCTCTACCTATCAATGCCCAGATCTCGAGAATGGAAATGCTTCCAAACGTTCAAACTTCTGACCTATGTCTTTAATAAGTTGCATGATTCTATTTAATTCCTGTCTGTGGAAGGGGGTAAGTTCCTAATTTAGCACCTCCAAAGGCCAGTGCATTTAAGTTAGGAATATCTATCTCAAACTGTATTTAAAACCTCGATACCTACAGTAGATACCTGGTTTATGCATCTACTGTTAAATGATCTGAATAGTGATTTGAATTATCTTTACATTACATTTACACTGAACCATACTCTCCCCTATCAGCTTGGAGGAATAAGTATATTTTCTTACTATGGGAACAGAGAACATAAAGAATAAAACAGAGAACGGAAAGAATTAAACTTCTCTGTTTTCCCTGACAGCTTTCTCTTCTGACCATTTATTCATAATAGCATTAAATAACACGGTGATTTCTTTAGAGATCAGGAGAAAGAGCAAGGTATCTGACTCACTTTACATATACAAAAGGGAAGGCAGATAACGTCAGAATGATTTTCACGGAAATAGCTGTTTGGGGTTTGGAGTTGGAAATGTTGGAGATAAGGTGACTGATATGACAGGGTTAGAAGCCTCCAGCTGGCTGCCAAAGTTATAGACAGGGTGTCCCTTTCTTTTTCCCTTTATCTAGCCATATTTGAAGCCCATGGAAAGATGCTTTCTTTGTAAGACCAGAATTTTTACAAATCAAATGAAAAAGCATGGAAAGTCCCTTTGAAGATCAAAAAGAAACTGAAAGATTATAGTAAAAAAGGCTTTAAACACACAACTCCCCAGTCAAGAGCAAGTACTAGCCAGGCAGACAAAAACTTAATAGGAAGAAATACACATACTTCCCACCACTCCATATTCTGTGTCAGTTTGGCTGGCTGATTTGGGTGTTTTTCATTTGTTCTGTTCCAAGCAGTCATGCCACAGGCCACTGCAGCAACCAAGCTGCACAGAGAAACCATGAAGGGGAACAAGCAAGTCTTGGTGACAAATGACTGCGCTGTTCCCTGTCACAGCCCTGGTTATGCGGGTAATCAGAGGCAGCCAAAACACACGTCTCAGGGCCAACAGCTCCCTGAGCAGAGCACAGAAGTGCTGAAACACTTTTCTCCGTTGGCCACTGTTACTCAAAACAGCTGTATCAATCTCATCTTGCCTTCTGCTTGGCTTGATAGTACAAGAGGGAAGAGTGAAGCTGCCATTTCCAACCAGTCCTAGCGCCTGCCAGCAGTCTAATTTTAGATTTTTGTTTTACTCAAGAAATATAGATAATTTCCATGCACCTTATTATGGGAAAAAAAATACGTATTTGGCGACTCACTAGGAGACAAGCAACAAGGTTAGGTCAAAGAACAAAAGGACTTCCAGGAGCAGAAGAAACTTGTCATCAGAGTCAGCCCTCATATTCAAGCCAACCTAGAGAATCTCCCTTGCAACTCTCCCAACTCAACAGCCAGCATCCAGACCAACAAACTGCTCATAAGCAAGTCCTGGTCAGCAGGGAGAAGCAATTCCCTGGGATTCGGAGTACTGGCACGGGGGCTGCATATGGGGGAGAAGATTGAGAGGTATGCAGAGAAAGGGAAGAAAGAGGTGAAGGAATCCTGGCTGCTTCATAAGTCAAGAGATTTCTCATGGCTCTCACCTCTTCCATCTCGCAGGACAATCTCTTTTTCATCTGTAATCCATCGGTAACATGGGAACTCCAGATAGTCACCAAGGGGAGTTTTTACAGTGATATACTTAAGATACCAGTCATCATGGTACCAATATTTTCGTTTTTCAATTTTTATTAGCTGAATTTCTCCGAGGTCTTCTTCCACAGTCACATCATAGGAGTCAACCTGCAGAGCAGAAATACAATTAGGGATCTCCTGAGTATCCAGGAAGCACAACCAGCATTTCATAAGCCTATCTGACATCCACTGGGGACTGGTGTGCCGCCGGCACATGAAACTTTCTTGCTTGCGTTAGATGAGAAAAGAAGCCACCAAAGGCCATGCTGACTTGTCAGCCTTGCCGACTGTTCCTGTTACAGGGTCATAAAAGAAGTATCAGCAAACATTTTCTTTTTCCATTTGAATTGCAATGGCTTTGACTACTAAGCATAGCACTCCTAGAAAATGGTAGGCCTGTCCTGAAACCAGTATCCCAAGGCTCCTCCATCAGATGCCATGAAATGGATATAGTCCCTGGGGTCCTCTGGGGTGGCTGCGTCTGTGGGCATGCGCAGTGCCAAACTAAGCAGGTAGGTGCTCTAGCCACCAAGAGCCACACAGCAGCAATCACCTGCACACAGCAGGGTGGCCACCAAGGTGAAACATGACTCCTCTTCCCTGCAGAACTGCCACGAGTACACGGGTAAGCGGCCAGGGAGAAGGATGGCTGTGAACACGCTGCTCCCCGCGGCCCTTCTTGCCTGTGTTAAGCACTTGCTCAGCACAGCGGCTGTTATGAATTCTCCAGCTGAACTCTGCCCATCCACTCAACCAAGAATTTAAGAGCATAATGAAGGGGATTCAGTGCCTATTTAATGCCTCACTAAATTACCTAATAGATTTAGGGTTCTGAACTCTTATCCTAAAAATCGGCACTTGAGTCCCTTCAAGATCCTGGGGCTAACCCTTCTGAGAAGGGCACAGTGCCTCATTACACGCCGAGACAGCACCTGGCATCCTACCATTCCCATCACACTTGCACTATTAAAGAATGCCAGGGCAATCCAGGAGAGCAAGAACTGACTCTTCCTTTCCAACAGTTTCAACAGCTCAGAGAAAATGGGAGCTGCCAAGCACATCATAACAAGGCTGAATTAGCTATTGCAATCATGAGAGCATGCAAACCTATTCTGCTCAAAATAAGATCCTGCTAAGCACAATGTTGATACAAGACGAGACTTCACTCTCTTTTAGTTTTACTTAGCACAATCAGCATTCTTAGAAACCAATCGGCTGCTGAAATCGAGAGGACAGAGCACTCTTCCTGTGCGTGCTGCAGCTCTGTGCCAATGCACCCGCCCGTAACTTTGTCTTTTGACACAATACTCTGCTTGTTCTTTTCAGGAGCACTTTCCCAAACCTCTCCAGACACCTGATGTATCCCACAACTGCATTATTTTCTAGGAAAAGCCTAATTCAACAAAGGATCAACTCTACAAAGTGAAGAAAGATCAAGCTCCAGAGAAGAAAAAGGAAGTAAAGTCATTTTTAAATGCCTTCAAGTAACACCTATTACTTCAACAGTTACAAAAGAAAGATAGATACCAATTTTCACCCACACGATTAAGGAAAACACATGATTAGGAGGACCCCTTGGCATCCCTTCCTCTCCCTTTTTAGCTCAAGTCTCCCAACCAAGGAGGGAACCCTTTCCTTTGAGCCGTGCATGATTCACCAGCTACGATGATCATTTTGGGATGAAGGCATCAATCTGTCCACCAGGTTTGGGATGGTAGATCTCAATTTTCTCATAATCCGTTACATTAATCTACCAGCCTTCATAAAGTTAGTCACATCTAATTGACCCACAGAAGTTGGAGAAAATGAAAAAACATTTAGGTTTTGTCAGCAGACAACGAAACATTGTCCTGACCTGTCCTCACCCAGTGATGTGCTTTAACCAGTTTTGAAACTGTGAAGGACAAGTGCTACACTGCAACTGTTTATTTTAAAAAATGAACCTTATCATGTCTTAAATCAAACTTTGCATTGCTGAGGTCAATAGCACACTCGTACATGACAGATGGTCCCAAAGGGGAATTGCATCCACCCGTGTTTCCTGGACATCATGGCAATCCTGGGCAAGCTTGGGATGACAGCAACTGTCTGCCAGGACCTGGACTGAGAGATGGAAATCCCAGGGCTAAGATTTCAATTAACACATTATAATGCCTCTCACTTCCTTGAATGTCCACGGTAGGACAGAACTACTTTCAGTAGAACCAGTAATTTTTTCATATTTTTTTAAGTTTGGTACCAGATTTCAAGGTAATTAATTCACCTTTGTGCATTACCCTTTTAACAGACTATCTCCAAGCAGTTCAAAGGACAATGCAAAAAAGTAAATTAATTCACATGATGATTCATGATTTTGAATCAGCTGGGCACACTGAAAAATGTTGAGAGGCTTTGTTCAACCAAACAAAAATCACAGTAATACATTCTCTTAAACAACAACTGTGGCACTTGGTCAATCGAAGACATATGTCCCAAGCTACTGGCTAAGGGAGACAAAATTCCTTCCTTCCACAGAAGGCAATTTCAGATGACATCCTGATCTCTCCCTATCATCCAAGGTCCACTCTTCTTGGCTTCATCCTGTCGATCAGCACAAAGAATTCTACATGCCAGTTAGAAAATGTAGGTAATAAGCTCAGATTATTTCCTGTGCTACAGTTTTTACTTCTAAATAGATAGATAAATCCTTACTACTTCATATTCATTTTCCTGTAACTTCTGGTTTCCTCAATAAAAAGTGACTGTATGCTCGTAACAATAACCTCCCTACTAGGCTAGGGTTTCACACTGAGTCAGTATTTCCACAAACAGCACTTTGTAAAATTATTACCTGCTACAGGCTGCAATACCACACACGTCAGATTCAAGGGTTTCCTCCTTATGCACCCCTACACGTAATTGCAAACACAACATCGATTCTCTCTTTCATTTTACTGTTGTTCCTGTTGTTCTTGGAAGTCCAGAGTTGTAACCAACCACCTTACAGACGTGACAAGTCCACCTCTACACAGTCCAAATGAATCGACAAGCCTAACCTGAATTATTATCCATTTCTGTTCATCACTGTAAAGGGAATTAAAATGCAAAGACTAATGCCATACGCTACAGAAGCAAATGTTAAACTGCATCTGAATCAGCTTTGCTTTGTATTTTGTTACCACTTTTTTTTTTCTTCATCTTCTCAATTATTTCTAGTTCCAGTTCTTTCTCTGAAGAGAAGCAGTTATTTGGACGAAGGAAATGGTATTATTTTTAGCCCAAGTTCTCATTGCTGTCAAGTGATTGCATGGCACAGAAAGCCTGAAATGAGTCTTACTTTCTCATGAACTCCTCACTGTTCAAGATATTTAACTAGTCTTGTCTTCTTTAAATGTTCAGCTAAAAATTTCCCTTAAAAATCCTCACTTACACATATGCATTTCTATGACCTTATACCTATATAAATAAATCTAAAATTTAAAATGAAAGAGTGAATCAGATCCAAAGAGCTGACAGAAATGTCACGTCTGTAGCCAGTCCTCTGCCATAAGGCACTCATTCCTCAGGCAAACAACTAAATTAACTGCAAAAGTCAGTGTAATACAAAAGGACATTCAATTAGTCCAAATATGCTTGAAGGTTTTTAATCTTTTTCTGACCATCAGAGTGCCCAAGCTAAGGGCACTGCTGCAAGTGAGCTTCCCTTTGGACTTCTCATCCAGCTTTTCCTGCCTGCAGGCCAGCGAGGCTAATGGGGAAACATGCACTGCTGCTTCCAAAGCCTCACTGCTACGATGTGCCCAAAGTCCCTTCTGACAGCTTTTCTCTCTCGTTAGCTCTTTTCTTTAACTTTGCTTCTCATAGTCTCAAAGGACGGATAATTCATTCATAAACAGTTGAAAGAACAAAAGTAATGAAGACCGTTGGACTGTCCAAGCCCACAGCGCATCCTGTACAAACAATTTAATCTCTTGCAAAACCTGAGTTTTTTTAGGAGAGCTGCCTACTTACCAGCCTGATACTGCAAAAGGGGTCATGAAACAGGTAAGCTCTGTCCATAAGCACAAAACTCCAAGTAGAAAGAACCCTATTTCCCTCCTAGAAATACTAGGCAGTGAGTTTCTTTCAACCACAGCAAAAGGAGATGAAAGGAAAACAGGAAGAAAACGGGGAACTGAGTGTTACTGTGTCGCCCACTGAAATCTCTCTGCACCAACAGGAACTTATTTAAAAGTCACTACGAAAAAAAGAATATGGCTTTCCAAATCGCTTGTGTCCAGTACTTGTAGAAAGTCTAATAAAAGAGAAAACCGAGCTCCCATTGTGCCAGTCCCCTTGGGTTTTCCACATCTCTTTCTGATATACAACATTTGACAGGCAAATCTCTTATTCAAAATTGGTCCAAGCCATCATTCATCATATTTGGCAATAGCCACAATTTGCATTAATTCAAATGAAGTCATTGCCTGGATGATGGAATTACTGAGTCTGGCTCAACCTTTAGAAAAGGAATTGCAGAAATGGAAAAAGCCATACAAGATGCAACACAGAATTCTGGCTAGTCACTTGAAAAGTCCCTTTTGGTAAACGTGTTCCTAATTGAATTGCTTTGTGGAAAAGGAGCAATGCTAGTAAAAGAAATATTAAGACAGAACTGGTTTCAAATGCTGCATTTGGCAGACTAACCAACTTGATAGTCTTTTGCCTTTTACTGGGGGTAAGTAGCATCAGGGAGAATTCTGTATCTGTATATTTCCTTTCTTTCTTTAGACAGCTTAGTGTTGTCTAAATTGTTGTAAGAGTTAGTGTTCTGAGGACAGCACTACCTGAGCAGGTACCTGCAGAAACACACAGCATTGTCCAAGAAAACACTACACTCAAAACCGAGACTCAGCACATCATACTGCAAGTTTCCAGTAAGTTGTGGAACTTGCTATCCACAAGACTCAGAAAATGGATGTACATTTGTAACATTAAACACAAGCACACAGAATGAGAAGAAATAAATCTGGTTAGGGAAGAAAGTACCGATCCGGGCTTAGTCGTGGATTTTTGCTCTAGGAAACACCTGTAGCTGTCCCTACCTAACAACATATTTTATACAAAATGCAAGGATACAGGTAAAAACTTTCTAATGTGCCTAAAAGTTAAATTCCCAAAGAGAATGTAATTCTTTTAGGCTCACACGTCCACTGCCATAATGCTACCGCTGTCCACAAACCGCCCTGCGTTGCCTCCTCACCAGGGTGTCCAGCGCCCACAGGCATCTGCTCCTGCTGCAACCAGCTCTGCAGCAGCTCAGGAGCAGCTGGTGACCTTATACTTAATGCCACATCACGGCATTTTCTCCCTGCTGTAGGATCTAATCTAACTGGAGATTTGCAAGCCTCCCCGTCATGGCCAGCTCTCAAAATTAGTGAACCTCCTTTTGTAAATGGGATAAGCAGAAACTGCTCAACCGCGAGACCAAAACCTCATCTCTTCAGCCAGGGGGATTTTGCATCTCTTGGGTTCTGCTTCTGGGACAGCATCTTAAGCACAAGTTTGCAGGATGGTCTGAAGTCTTATTCAACCTCTCTTGCTAATGGAGTTATGCTTATATGGGAATTTTCAATGAATAAGGAAAAGAGCGTGAACATCCACTTGAGAGCTAGATAACACTTCTGAGCAACACGTGTTTAGTAGCAAGGGTAACTTCAACAGTAACGTACAGCAAGGCTGCACACCTCTGAATTTGCTAGGGAATCTTCCCCAGACTTCAGGTTATAGATAACCCATGACCACCATCATTATCTCATCATCCAACAGCAACCAGCTTTCCCTGGGCTCCATGGGGAAGCCCTGAGGGCTCCTTCACGAGCCGCAGGCTGCGCCCCCGAGCCCCGACGGCGGAAGCCCAAGGCGGGAGCCGCTGCGGGGAAGCTGCGCGGCGCGAGCGCCACGGGACCGCGCAGGAGCGCGCGCAGCGGAGCAGGGGGTGCCGGGGCGGAGCGGGGCGCAGCGCAGCGGAGCGGGGGATGCCCGGCACGGACACTCACCGCGCCGCGCTCGAAGTCGTTGTAGAAGGGCTTGTCCAGGAGGTGCCTCTCGCTGCAGCCCGCCGTGCCCTCCAGGCTCAGGTACACGTAGTCGTCTGTGCCCGCGAACCACTGGCTGCCCGTGGCCACGGTCACCGTGTAGGACGGCATGGCCCCCGCTGCACGGCACTGCCCGGCACGGCACGGGCCCCGGCACGACACGGAGCCGCTGCGGAGGCGCCGCGGCAGAGACCGCGCAAAGCGCCGCCCGCGCCCGGCCCCCCCGCCGCCCGCCCGGCCCCGCGCGCCGGCCCCGGCTCCACCTGCAGCC
>JAUBNY010000379.1:266496-291339 GCA_032275445.1 Crypturellus soui | reverse complement strand
CATTCCAGTTGCTCTCTCACATAAAGAGCAACACAATACTCCAAGAGTATTCTTAGAGCTTGCCACTGCTTGACTCACTCTGTGCAAAATCCCATTTCCAACTATTCGATCCCAAGTAATGCATTGGGCTTGCTTCCTGCTTCCTTTCCTCAAGACTCTGCCTCCCTTGCAAAAGATGTTTCCCCTCTCTGTGTAGCAAGGAGGAATGGACTTGGTGTTTGGTTCTTGTTCTATAATGAGATAGTCTTCCTGGATTTTTCTGAGGCCGTCCACCCTAGGGTACCCCTCTCTAACTGTATTGCAATAACATTACACCCCATCAATCCCAAAATGTCAGAGAGCATCCTACACAGAGAACAGAGCTCAGAGGATTTACAGGAAGGGAAAAAAAAAAAAAAAAGAAAAAGGGATGGCAGATGGACATGGTACTTCACTTTCATAGCATCCATTGTGGGCACTTCATCTTTATGGATCACATGCTTATTTGGTAATTTGGTTCCTTCTCATCCAGGCCTTCTATGTTGTCTCTGCCAAGTCTTGCCCAGAGACAAGCCGAGTGACTGAGAAATAGTGATGAGATTGAAAGGAGAAGCGAGGAAAGAGGAAGGAAATTGAGGTTACATAAGCAAAATGACTGTGCTGTGGGTGAATGGGCCATGGATAAGGAAGTCTAAAATGGAGGGAGTAGACAACAGGGCGATGGTCCACGTGATGGCTGTGGGGAAGAGGAGGATTGCAGGAGCGGGGGGATAGTCCTTATGGGATGGCAACACACAGTCCTCCTTGGGCTACTGGCTAGACAGGGTCTTGAACCGCCTGGCCTGCAGCTCCCAGCCTGCCCCATGCCAGAACCAGCCTGACGTTTTGTTCAGCACCTGCCTCCTGCTTCACGTGCTGTGAGCCACCAAGGTCTGGCCAGAGCCACCACCACTGCAACTGATTTCCTGGCTCTGCCTTCCTGACAGAGCCCTTGTCCTCCTGACAAAGCTGGTCTCGTCTCTACCAGGCAATTTCTGTAAGCGTCACTTTTTTCGCCTTATCAGCTTCACTTCTCTGAGACCTTTCTACAGAGGTTCCCATTGGGGCAGCTTAGCAGACAGAAATCTGACTCTCAGAGACTCCTGGAGCTTCATTTTCAAAAGAGCTGAGGTGTCAGCAGCTAGAACTGCAAAATTTGACTCCTCCATGGCCTCCTGAAAACAGCTGACTTTACCAACCCCAGATGCTGCTCTCCTGCCTCCTCACACCACCTCTGTTCTGATCCAGGCAAATCATGCTGGTCTTGTTAGTCAAATGACAGAAATGTACTCACCATGGTCCAGGTCCTTGAGATCAACCTGTTCCTGGAGTCACCTTGCTGTGCCCATACTGTTGAGCAGTGCTCTGCCCTGCCTAGGAGATGGATGCACTTCACAGTAAGACTCTTTCAGGAGCAAAAAAAAACTTTCAAGAGGAAAAAAGCTTTATAATTTGCTAGGGATGCCCTGAGCCCCGACACAAGGAGCACATTTACCTGAAGGGCACACAGCTCTACAGGCTGTCCCTTAAGCTGTCCATCAACTCCTGATCCCAGAGAGTGTCAACCCAACAGCAGACTCTGGAAACTGTCTTAGCATCTCTTTAAGAAAGTATTTCTGTATAATGGCCTTGCTGGCAGATTCTGTAAGCTTTATACAAGTAAATGATTTACTACAACCCAACTAAACTAAGGAATATAGGAAAGTGCTTTTTGTTCATCATGGAAAACACCTCCACAGAGGTGCAGTGGTAAGACCCACCCCCATCTTTCTCAGCTAAAATAAAATACAAAACTAATTACTCTCTTAACATGCAGATATACATATATGAAAATATATACACAGACATACATAAAAACAAGAAGAAGAAATATTTCCTTGTGCCCTCACGTGTCCACTAGAAGCAACGCTTCCAGGCCTCAGCTCTTCTTTAGCCCTTATGGCTGTGCACAGCAGTGCAGATGGGCATTTTCCTTGACCTCTTGGTGCTAAAAATCTATCCACAGAAAACAGCCAAAGACATCCCAGTTCTGAGGCTGGGTTATGGCATGAAAGCCAGCATACGCAGCACTAAAACTGGGTTCATGCCCTCAGGCGAAGCGCAGCCGTGCACAAGTGCCTGTGTATACAAACTGCTTTTCTTCTTGGAAGAGAATTCCAGTAACGAGCACCTTCTGCTCTGTACAGGCACCCGTGCCTGCGCAGAGACCTTGAAAACTCTGACTGCAGACACGAAGCATTCAGAGCAACGCTCTGTTCCATGCAAGCAGCTTGAGGGATTTTAAGATCTGCTGCAATCCTTTCTCCTGACCTCCTGCATGACATAAGCCAGAAAATTCTTCATGGGATTCCTGCATCTGACCCCAAAGCACCTGAACAAAGTCACTGCCATAAAGGAGTGACCCGCTTACTCTCATGGCTAACTATCTCTTCAGGATTATGAATAATCTTTAACATTAAATTGCCACTGGCCCTTACAGTGCATTGACCTGCTACACTGAAGAGCCACAAAGTCCTCTTACTCCTGTAGAGCTCAATGTTTCTCTATAATAGGTCCTTTTATTTTTTTGAAACAAAACGGATACTATCCCAGTTTTGTTTTGTTTTTCTTATAGAAACACTTTATTGCTGCAGTCAATAACCCTGTGTATCACACACAAATAACCAATTACAGTTTAAGAAACTAAAAATTATTCTGCAAGTGGTAATACTGAGAAATGAACGTACAGGAAAAGATACAAAACTATACAGTTACTAGAAATTTACTAACTAAAAAAAGTCTGCAGAAGTGTCTTGTATAAACTATACAACACATGCCAGTGTCAAGTTGCTTAACATTATACAATTATACCTATCTACAAATGTTTTACCTAAATATACGATCAATTGCAATTTCTTTTTTTAACAATTTTCCCCTATACAAACAAAAGTGCTTTCAGTACTTCATTGTAATATCCAGACACTGCAATATCTCAAAACTAGAAAATAATCACAAAATAAAAGGTCCTGCTTAGAAGTTTTCTTTGCAGAACTAGGATAATCCTGTGAAAATCCAGCCAGCAATGTTGTTGTGTTTGTATCTGCCCTGTTTCACCCATATTTGAGAGGAAGCCAACATGCAGTAACAGGCCTCCCTTTCACTGCTAGAAGCAGCAGAATAAACCAGAAAATGCAACACTCCTCTGCTCGAGAGGATCTGCAGATCCGGTTCCCAATTTGTAATAGAGGTTTACTGAGCCGAGTACAGGCTGGTAAGCAGCAGCTCTCATGCATTTGGTTCAGTTACTGCCCCTTGGTGGGATTCCTCCTGCTGCAGCACGGAGCCCCAGCACTTCTCCAACCCTGGCAGGCTCTGTGCAACCTTTGCTGAATCCCCCTATGGAAGCAAAGGCAACCTGAAAGCCCTTCAGTCATAAGAAGCTGTCTCCAGGTCCAGTCAATCTCTTGCAAGCACAGGGCAACAAATAAAACCTCCAAATACAAAGTTACAGTTGAGGAAAATCCTGAGATTTCATAGGGATTTATTATCTCATGATCTCTTAAAGTGCATCACTTCTGTAGCACTTGTCAGCACTTCTAATATCGTGTATGTTCATGATCTGGCAGATATACCGAGTAAGATGCAGCAGGAGAATTTCCTTGGCACAGCCTGTGTGTTTTGGGACCACACTTTGCTATGTCAATCAAGTGGAGTTTGGTTAACTGCCTACAGCATTTATTTCCACAGGGCAAATTAGTAAAGGCTTTCGCAATATAGGAGGGATTGGAGTAAATGATATTAAGCCTCTATTCCTTCTGTTCTCCAAGACGTCCTAGGGAAACTGACTTTGGCCTTGGGACCATCACCAAAAGAGGTCAGACTTTTATTCCAGCCATTTGTAAAGTCACCAGGAGAAGGTGTGGGAATGGCTGGTCTGGCAAGGAATGGTCACTGCCAGTGCTGACAGCCAGGTGGGATGGACGGAGCTCACCTGAGCTAGCAGCAGTGCCTTGCAGCAAGAAGTTGAAAGTTGGTCAACGGGTCTCCTTTAGAAGAGAGAAGGAAAAAGCACCATTCAGCCTTTTTACACTACCTGATGGCACCACGCATAAGGAGAAAACTGCACTTCTGGAAGCCCTATGTTAACACCAAGCAAGAAGCAACACGAGAAGAGTCATCAGCATAAGCAAAAATCAATGACAGAGCCCAACAGAGGGATCTGTTCTGCAGCCCTTGCTGATATAAGCAGTTCTAAAAGATATAAAGAATTGAAAAATTAGGTTTTATTTTCATTGAGAAATGATCTACCAGGAAAATGGTTGGTTAATGGCAACAGTGACTGAAATAGTTTCATCTGCTGCTTTTTTTTCCTCCAGCCAATTTTACCAGAGATTATTTTCCTTTCCGAGATGCACAAGGGCCCAGCAAAAGCCATCAGTAATCTGAACATGCAGAACACTAGCTAGCATATGCCACACGGAGCTTCCAAAATGCCAAACAGGATTTTACAATGTTTCATCAAGAATCACTGACGACAGTGATTGAAGCAGGACAGAATGTAACTATACACCACATTGACACTTGTCAGAACACCAGTGCCTCAAACAGGAGAGCTGAGAAACAGGTTTTATATCAAAACTTGTCTGTTTTCATTTCACCCATTGGCCACAGATCAGATGAGAATTCACACAGCATCAGTCAGCAGCTGCTTCTCTGCGTCTTGCAGGTGTAACCCGAGCACCTTATTACAGATGTGTAAGCACTGCAGAACATGATGAAGATGTGTAAGACCAGATATTTAACCCACCTGAGTTTTTCCAGTGAACCTTTTCACAGAACAACAACAACAAAAAAATCAAAGACTGTATTATTATCTGGGCTCTAAATAATAGGACAGGATCAATCACCGCAGAGTTCAGGGAAGGGCCGCAGTAACTGCACTTCGCATGACAGCAGGCACGGGTAACTGCACACTGCCACGAAGACAGCTGCTCAGGTACTAGCAGGGTATGCAGGGCTTGTCTGCTTGTATCACATACGTATGGTACCGTGACATCTAGCATAATATGCAAGCCCAAGCCAGAGCAGCTCTTCTAGGACTATCTAGAGGTGCTGTTTTTTTTTCAAACGCCTCAAAAACAAGGTTCCATGTTGTTCATGAAGATCACAGCAACTTAGCTTCAAGCATGAGATCTCTGTCTCATTCTCACACATCCTCAAACAGCTCTTGTGCCTTCTCTTTGCATAGCTCCCTCTCTGCCACTTAAGAAATCTACCAATTTTTAAAATAAAGCTTAACTTAGAAATAAAGTAATAATCACCTTTTAGGAAAAATTCACTGACCTCTTGCTGGTCATCTTCTTGGGGATAAATTAAAGCAAAAAAATTAATTATACAAATGTCTTCCCACTAAAAGTTATATTTGAAAAACGACTAAGTAAAAACTGAACTGGACCTCAGGATATAGCTCAATATCTCAAAATGTAATAAAACTTTTAACCAAGATGTCTAGGCAACACCTACTAAGACTGAAGAGATTCCCATTGACTTTGCTTTCTGTTGGACAAGGCTCAGGTGAGAAGAGTTTTCAGGGGCAGTTTTCATTGTTTTCACAGGCAGAGGGGCTCTGTGCGTTGACTTTGTTTCCATTCCAGTCACACAAATGGCAGATGTGATTTAAAGAAGGGCTTGAACAGAGACAGCGGTCCAGTGAGTAATGACAGACACCCCAGTCTTCAGGTGACTCTGTATAAACCTCTTCAAACCGATTTTAACTGTCCTTTTTTTCATTAAGGCAGAGAGTTTAAAAAGCCGTCCCCAAATTCATTTTTATCTGTGTAATGCATCACCATGAGGTCTCAAAACAGGCAGGTCATTCTAAACTCATCTACTTAATCCAATATTTACCTCTTAGACTTAGCTTTCAACACCTTATCTCACAATGAAAAATTCCTGGGTAATTCACACAGGACACAGCATTAATGAAGGGAAAACAAGTTCAGCTGTATTGACTAATGAAAGTCTTTTCACATTTTTACCAAGGTAGCACCAAACCCTTTGTCAGCGGTTTGAAATGCACATTACATCAGGTACAGTTGTTCAGGTCTGCCAGTGGAGTAAGAGACTTCTTTAAAATAAGCAAAAAAGCAAAAAACTAAATCCAATCCCCAAAACAGAGCACCGAATCCATTATGTATTGAAAACAAGCACTTTACACATCTACTACTCTCCATATACAATCACAAGTGCAATATCCTTTGAAAACATCATTCCTCAAAGGAAACCCAAAGAGGCCGAGTTTTTAGTGTTATGCTTAGTAAGATAACGTGGCCATTTGCTGGAAATCATGTTGGATTTTTTTTTAATTTTTTTTATAAGGCAAGAGGTTTATGTTCCAGTAGAATGGAGAGGGCAAAGAATAAAGAAATGTTTTGAAAATGACATATTCTTTCAAGTTTCATTTTCAATGGACACACATATTACAAATTAAAGATTTTAAAAAGTGCTATATGCTTTGTAAGTCTCACCACAATATGTAAAGCATAATCTTACATCTGCTGCCTAAGACAAAATGTTAGTGGCAGTGTTAATGGTAGGTTAGATTCTAGTCTCTCGTTTCCCTCAGTATCCAGGTGTCTGGGACAACCTCCTTTGTTGTGCTAAATTAAAAAAAAATAAAATAAAATAAAATAAAATAAACAACACGTTCCAGATTCACTCTGAGTCATCTTCTAAAGTAACAGACTCCACAGAATTGATGACAGTTTACTAGTGGCTTGCTTGATACCAAAACCAAGGCTTATTCTACCCAGTATCCTGTGGCTCTTTGATCAGCCAGTCCAAGAGACAAGAAGTTGAGAGGTATGCAACCATGATAACCTACTGACGGATATGCCAAGGGGATTTAAAAAAATTCCAACAAAGCACAAATGTAAAAAAATTCATCCGACAGCCCTCAGCTGTTAGCTGATTTTAAAAAGGTAGAGAAGTTTTCAGTAAACAATGATATTTTAAATCCTCAGGGATATACAGAAACATCCCTCCCACCCAGCAGTCAGACGTGAAGGATTTCTGCAGAACAGTCTTCTGGCTCTGTGTAATGTGAAGAGTTTGTATCTGAATGGTGAACCCCAAGCATTTCTTTACTTTCGAAGTTTGGCTCCATTAGCGCAGGTTTTTCAAAAATATTCTTTTTGCTAGTTTCCGGACAGTTTTGTACATATATTACTCGATTATAAGCTTTAAGTCTCTTCCATAGCTGTACGTACACTTTGCATTGTACATACATGAACAGAAGTCCTCCAGTGAAACCAATAGCCACAACCACCAACTTAGTCCAAAATGGCCACTCTAGAATCCCTAGAAGAAAAGAAAAGAAAAAAAGAAAACCATAAAAGACCAGGTCAATACTGGCTATATATTGACTGGAGCCCTTGAAGACATCCTTTGAGGAAATGGTCACAGACCATTTTTCTTGTTTTGTTTTTGCCCTTTTCAGTCAAATGCATGCAGGTTTCTATGCTTCTCCATATACTGTTCATATCCTACATGCTTGTTCATATACTAAATCTATTCTCACCCACCGGAGGAGAAACAGAGCAATTGCTCCTGTGGGTCTAAGCCCCTGTGCAGCACAACTCCAAGCAGAGTCAAGACAACAGTCACTAATAAGATTAGGTTCCTTTACACTTGTTTTTAAAAGAAAATTTGATCAGATTATGAAAGGAATTTTATGGCAAAGTTTCCTCTTGATAACAGGAGACTCAATTCAGTGACTCAAGAAGTCTGTGCCACTCAGAGATCACATAGTACATCAAGTCAAAGGGAACCATTGAGCTTAACAAGTTCTTTATGTTAGAACATTTTATCTGCATCAGACCCAATAACTTGTAGTTGAGCATCTCTTCTGATGTGAAAACTGAAACTGCAAGTGTTCGAGACTTTGAAGTATTCTGGCAAGATTACCTTTCATATTCAAAATAAGCACCAACCCTTTTGTCTGAATTTGTCTAGCTTGAACTTTTAGTCATTGGCTCTTGTTAAATCTCTGTCAGCTACATTTAAATCAGAGATTATTTATTTTATATCCTTTCTGCTTATACAGGGCTGGTATCCATGCAGTCTCTCTCCATCTCCATGTGAGGAAGAACTTTTTTTACTGTGAGGATGACAGAGCTCTGGAACAGGCTGCCCAGAGAGGTTGTGGAGTCTCCTTCTCTGGAGATCTTCAAAACCCACCTCAGCGTGACCCTGTGCCACGTGCTCTAGGCATCCCTGCTGGAGCAGGGGGGTTGGACCAGATGATCTCTAGAGGTCTCTTCAACCTTAACCATTTTGTGAGTCTGGGAAAATTATGGCCTCCTAAGTCCTCCAAATTTTTACTGAGATACATGCCACTTAGTCTTTGGAAACACATGGTAGCACGGGAGGAATAAAAATGCTTCCAAAATACAGTGGGAATTGTGACAGGACAATTGTGACAGGATGTCCTGTCACAGGACTGATGAAATCCTGCCAGTGATTAATACCGCAGAACTGCTGATGAAAAGGAGGGCACCTGCTCCCATCCACAAGCAGCAATAGCATATGCTTGCCTTGTGTGGACATAAGCATACACACACACACACACTCCCTATACTCCCCAGCTTGTTGACAGACTCCTCATTTAGAACCCAAATGAAGGCAGTGAAGAAAGCATGGAAACAAGTACTGAATATTCAAACTATCACTGCCATGTTCCTCTAAAATACTTACTAAGATGATCTGGAGGCTATAAATCTTTGTAGGCACGTGTTTTTCGTTATCATATGGCAACCTTACTTTGAAGAGCTAGCAATTTTCAGTTTGCCTTGAAACAGTTTTAATGGTCCTGGCCTTGGTGGTTATAACTTGTCCCTGCCCAGGCCCATAGTCAGGGAGCACCCAGCTGCCTGTGAGACTTCTGCAACAGCTGCACACTTACAACACATCAAGATAAGCAGCAGACATCAACCTGTAAGTTTATAACTGGCATATTAAAGAAAATGTACTGCTGTTCAAGACATTAATACTTCCCAGCAGTGGGGTGGCAGCCACTGTATGAACTCCACTGTAGGTCACCTCAGTGTGTGAACTGCAGTCTTAAGCATCAACCTGATTGTTTTCCTGCTTCCTGCATCAATGCTTATTAAAATTGCCCCATCTAACACGTCTTACAGAAAATTTGTGCTGACCCATTTCAAACATGACTGAATAATCTTGTTGATTTACCTTGATGATTCGGATTAAAGGACCTCTATTTCTTCTTTCTAAATTATCCTGGTTTTGCCCACCTAAGGGCAGCCAAAGTAGTGAACAAATGCTCACTTCCTTATCAGCTCAGGAGCTGTTCCAATTTTAAACCAAATTAGCTAAGCCAGAGCAATTTTGTGTCTGGCTACAGTGGATTAGCTCTCATATCTGTGCACTTCAGGTGCAAACTAAATTGACATGAAACAGATTTAAGAGCACCCACAAACAAATTTGCTCTGATCTAGCAAAATTACTTTAGAATTGTGCTTTTAAATCAACTCAATCTCAGGCTAAGTCAAAACATCACCTGTGCCCTCCTGTGCTCAGCATCATCTCTGCTCTTATTTAGGATAAATAATTATTTCAAGAGGAAGAGAAGGAAGATAATCAAGCACCATACCAGTAGTCTGTCCCTGTTTTATCTCCTCGGCAGTCCTGTCTATCAGGACGTACAGAGACCACACGACACAGGTGATGGCGATGATATGGAATGTCACGGAGCACATGATCTTCCTCCTCTCACTGGCTGTCATCTGCAGCTTCTCCCACTGCCAAGAAAGCCACACACAGAGCGAGAAATGAGATGTTTATTCTGGTCACTATTGTATATACGTACAAGAAGAGAACACTGGTAAGAACACAAAACACTTTTTACTCCTGAGGTTTCACATTCAGTTGTCACATATATTTACCATTACTCACAGCAATGCCACCCGTGTTTTGTTTTCAGTGTTTCAAGGGTAATGAAACACTGAACCACACATGCTCTAAAAATAGGCAGCAGAACTGCTATGAGAGCTTTTGTAAGTGAGGGTGCAGCAAGTTAAGATCCTAGATTTTCACCTATTAATAATGTTTAAACAGCCCTAAGCAATAAAATGTCTTTTAGGAAGGATAACAGACAATCATTATAGATACTTATACTTTCCATGTAGAGTCAAGATGGGCCTTTCTCATACTTTCACGAAGCACTCAGTGGGGCACCTAAGTTTCTCATTCACATCTATGTGTCTAGAAAGGTGCATTTCATGGAGAAAAGGCATCTTCAAAAAGGAGTCAGAATATGGAAGAGAGTAAGGATGACCTCAATAGTATGACTGAGATCACCCATCATGTTGAATTATTCCAGTACTACAACTACAAGAACAGAGACACTGTGAGCCTCGCTGTCTTGCCAAGAGGGGATCACTTTGGCCAATCAAAGCTAGACCTGCAGGCAACCAGATTTCATCATGGCAAAAGAACTCAGGGCTTCCAGCAATGACATGCTAGACTCATGCTGTGCTAGAAAGCTACAGTGTTTCTATCTTCTTTGAAAATCATAGATCAAAATATTTCCTTTGGACTTCATGTTATAAGCAGAGAAGTATTTTTTCCATCTAAACAAAGGTGTTTAGATTCAACTTCCTACAGAAAGTATGAATTTATTCATTTATTTAGCCAAAATCCAAGTGTGGGAGCTCTATTTGTGAATGCTGTCACAGCACCACAAGAACCTGTACTTAGACTGATTTTTTTTCTTCTCTGCTCCACAGCTTCAGCTCCCTTGCTAAACTCTATGTCCCATGAACTGCTGGCATCCCAGCCACCAAACATCATCTCTTCAAGCAATATAAGTGCACACCTAAGGAGCAGATATTTTGTGACTACGCAGTAGCCTGAAGAGGAAACTGGAGTCTTTAGGTCCCTGCTGTCCAATTCTGATGACACAGCAACCAGCATTTCCCAACCAAAATAGTCAGCATTTCTTTCAGTGTCTTTTTTTTTTTTTTTTTTTAAGTGTTGCTAAAACAAAATTCAGCAGAAATTCAGATTTAGTGTTTTCTTTTCCTGTTGAAATTTAAAAAGACAAAAGACAAAAAAATTGTCTCCCCTCATCTTTACTGGAATTGGGACACAATTTGTTCCTCAGTCCATTCCCTTCGTACCCAAATGTTTGAATGCTTTGCAGACCAATAAATACAGTATGCTATAAAGCAGCCTTACAGTTCCGGGGAAGCTTAACTCAAGTTCCACTCTGCAAAAAAAGCACAAGCCCTCTTCTTTCTCCCATTCTGTCCATAATCAGCAATTCCAGACTATTTCCTCCTGGCTGACAAGATACCACAAATGAGGAGTTAAGCTCATGGTGCCACCTCTTCTTCTGGCTTCAGCTGAGCCTCTGCAACACCCCTGAGATGAACGGAGAGTTAAAATTTCATCTCGTCCTATTTACAGGGCTCTGTCCCTGTCTTTTGGCATCTGGTCTCTTTCCCACAAATGACCTGTTCAGAAATAACTAATGCTGTTGAGTGACTCCGTTTGGAAAGTGCCCACTAGCTTTTCCTCACATGAGCAAGAATTCAGAAAATGCCACCCAGCCGCTCCAGGCAGAGCGAGCACTTTCTACACTTTAATGCTTTGTGGCTGGGTTGCGTGAAGCATTGTCCCTACGGACAGGGACTAAGACAGTCAGTGCTGTAGCTCAGAGCTATTATGCTCTGTGCAAAGTAGATATCAAGGAAACAGTTATGGTTCTCAAAAGGCAGGAATTCACTGCAGTCATGAGCAGCAGTCTTCCTATCAACATGTTACGCTGTATATTTTGCAGACTGCATATCTCTAAAAAATAGAGGTGTTTGAAATCTGCTCTATTTTCTATTAGGAGTCACTGTTAAGAATCCGACAAGCTCCCAAGCAGCTCTTGGAGGGCTTCCCACACTACCTGATTTAGGATCATCACACTTGAATTTCCTATTTGTTCTAGACTGAGGTTAGCGCCATTAATTTCTTTCTTTTTGTTAGATATGGCAAGATTTGTCGGTGCTACGAATACCACTAGTTTCCATGTCAAAATCCTGATGGTAAGCACCAGCTGAATTTGAAAGCCGGGGGGAGATGTGGCAGAACAAACAGGATACAAAAAAAAGCCTGCTTTACAAAGGCAGCATTTACATGTAGCTCGGGTCATCAAACTAATCAATTGCATTATTTCTTATAAAACAAAAATACAGCTTCTAGTCATCTAAAATACAAAAACCCAGTCATATATTATCTATGAAAAGATAAAGATGAAAATATATTTACACTTCAACCTTCTTTACTTGCACTGAATATTTTGGCTAACATAGATTTCCTCTTTAAAGAAAAGCTACAGATTTTAACCAAATCATGTTCCTAAAGTGAGATTATAGTTAAATCTGAAATACGCATACTTGCAAGAGATTTTAATAGCCACATGGATGGTTGGGATTCACTTCTGGTTTGGGATTCCCACCTTGAATTCTGGAAGCAGAATTATCCTTACAAAGGCTGACAGCAGGAAAACACATTTAACTCTCAGAGATGGATTCAGCTGATGCTGAATTTGTGAGGCTGAAGGTTAAGCAGGTTTCTTTTATACATATATAGGACAGAAGAGCCACACAAACATGATAAACACATGAGTTCCATGGGTCCATGGACAGGGACAGCCTATTTCAGAGAAAAGCTGTATCTCACCAAAGCAGTCCCTCTCTGCGTGCCTACCTTTCGCAAAGGCTTCAGTTTTGTCTCCATGATGAACTCGTACTTGCACAGTTCACAGCATCGTGTATCAGAGCTCTTGATCCACTGCTGCAGGCAGGCTTGGTGCACAAAATGAAGACTTCCCGTGCAGTGACAGGGGGTAATCAAAGGGCTCTCATCATCTCCTTCACAGTGACATATTCTGCATCAGAAACAAAGCTGCTCATTAGGAGTAGAGGAAGCAAAAAGCATGCAGAAAAGGCACGTAATATCTACGATCACATATATGGTTGTCCAGTGAGGATCCTTAGACATACACATCAGAGGAACGTATCCCATAAAAGGAGCTGTAACTAAGAACCTCTTTGCCATGCACGCACATACACACACCAAATAATTGAGCACAGACACTGCTAACTAGAGAGCTTCTATCTACTAGATGAGGCAGACAAACAGAGCCTGACAGAAAATCAGTATCCAAAAGAAAAAAGAGGGTAAGAAATGACAACTCTCCATCTACTAGAAGAATAGTACTTCACTGAGAATAGTATTTGAGCAGATCATACAGCTCTTCCCAGAACAAAACATGCACAGAGATGCACAGCTACTTGTGTATTACAATTTTAAATAGAAGACAAAAACAAATTTCCCAAACCTACTGGGAAAGAGGCCATGCTAGAATTATGAAGTTAATTTAGGCAGCCTAGATTTTGCACAACCAAAGTGATTTTTTTTTTCTAGTGCAAATTGCTAAGAGACAGACCCACACTGCCAAGCTAGAGCACTGAATTTCCCCCCACACACACTTATTCTGAATGGACTGTTTTGCTCTCCAATTCTCACTTCTCAAGAGCTGCCAAGGAAGCATCAGGTCTGCAATATTCCCCATTTCCCTCACTGCCTACTTGGTAGACAGTGGGGATGCCTGATAGAGTGTTACTACCAGGTGGTGGTATTTCCATCCTCAATTTATATGCACTTGGTTTGCATCAAACATCCCTAAGTGCTTCTAACCACATGGAAGAGGTAACCCTAGAGATCATGAATTGAAAAGAGATAGTAAGGAGCTGGGGAAATGAGTGCAAGTTACTAAGCATGTATGAATTATACATCCTGGCATGCTGCTATCCCTGTCTATTACTGAAATCTCTTATTGATGTGGAGCATCTTGCCTCTTGCAACCCTGCTGATAGCTGGTAAATGGAAATGAATGAGGGGGTGGATTATAAGAGCACACTGTCAATGACAAGCCAGTAAGAAACAAGATTTGCCTGAGAACAGGAATCAAATAATATTGGCAGGTAGTAAGAAAGCCAGTTTCAGAAAGCAACAGCAGGGAGGAAAAGTTTAGGATAGGAAAAATGCTGTGTAGAGGGGTGTGATAATTCCTCCTGCACTTGCCGTCTCTGGCTCCTCAGCCACATTTTGAAGCTGGGATGGGGCAGGTTTTCCAAAAACTCACCCTGAAGACAATCCAGAACTGCCTGTTCCTACCATCTCTGGGCACGATTAATCTTCTGTGGCTGGAAGGAGGACACACATCCTTTTTGGACCTCACACTACGGACATCACACAAGCCAGTCACTAGCACTCAAATCCCCCTTTCATGCATCCAGAAAGCCTTTTGTACACAAAACAGATGCAATCTCAGATAAAAGGATTAAAAACCAAAACCATATTGATCATATCTCAAAATCAGTACTCAACAAACTCTCTTCCTTCCCAACCCTTAATCCAAGCCAGTAAAAACTCTCAATGACTCCAGGGAAGCACATTGCTTATTAAAAGCTAAGAAAAGTTCATCTTGACCTTTAATATGTGTAGCTGATTCTCTCATCATATACCCAGTTTGAGCACCAATAAGAGAAAAATACCATCTCACAACCCAAAACCTGAAACAAATTGCAACTGAATTTGACTCGAAATTCTTTTGCTTAGTGGACTTGTTAAGTGCATTAGAGGGATGTGAGAAATGGGAGGGAAGGCTGCACACTTCCAACTGCACATATTAAAGCAAGGTAAAAAGGTAAGAGAGAAAGAGCACGACGGCTGAGAAAGCACAATGGTCACCACTACACATGGGAGAGCTCAACGGAGGCAGTTCTCCCGTAAACCAACCTGCAGGTATCCCCTGAAGTAGACACAGGGGAGAGAGGGGGGTATTTTTCTGAGAGGGGGGAAGGACAGTCAAGGTCACTGTCCTTCTCAACAGAACAGAGCGGTGCCCGCTGCTCTTTTGTGTTCAGTTTCACTGAGGTGCTGTCCTCAAAGACGTCATCATCTCCCATATCATCAGAGCAGAAGTCTGTGCTCTCCACCAGCACACTGGAGGATTTCTCAGCTTGAAAGTGACTGGAATAGCTCTCCAGTTCGAGGAACTTATGCAGGCTGCTGGCGCTGGAAGTGTGGGAGAAGGAAAAAAGGTAGCGCAGCAGTTTTTTGCTCCTTGAGGTGTCATGGTCCACCTTGTCCTCCAGCAAGGGAATATGTACCGTGCTGTGATTCTCTGCTCCTCCCGATGCATTCGAGTAGTTGGAAAGGGAAGGGATGTAAGAATGTTTAGAATTGCTAAAAGAAAGACGCCTGAGATTCAGCAGTTTCCTTTCTTTAAGATGAAATTTGTTAATCCTTAAGCACTGCTCTTGAGTTGGGGTCAATTTGCCTTCCGAGCACGTTCGCTCCACATAGTCAAAGCACTCACTGGTGCTCTGGGCCTTCTGGTCCACGTCATTGAGGGACTTGGAGAATTTCAGAGTGTGGGTGGGCTTTACGTTCTTAGCAGACCTGAGTGCCTGGGCCCAATCCTGCCCACGGGAGTTTCTCTTTGTTGCATGTAACGTGTCCTGACAGATTACTGTCACAGTGACCCCTTGTGTTAGATTGCTCTGCCAGTGAGGATTTTTCAAGACAACAGCAGACTGCACTGGACTGTGATGACAACATTCAGAAAACACTGCACTGGAACTGCATGCAGAACAGTGGAATAAAAGCACAGAAAGTAAAAACAATTACAATAAGAGAACACATGTAATTAAAAGTGAAGAAATGAGAGTTACAGCTAGTGTGGGAATGGCAAACATAGCAGGCCAAATGGTGAGTGAGGCTCAAGGAAGCAGCGTTAGATAGCGGTTAAGTCAAACAAATGGGACATTTCTAATCAGAATCCCCCCATCGCTTACTTCCCAGTACACAGGCTTTTCAGTTTCGATTTTTCTTAGCTCGAATCTTGCATGAGCCTCATTATAGTCACAGAAACAACACACTTTACCTGCAGATGTCCTGATTGGATGGAGTAACAGAAGTCCGAGAGAAACTATGAGGAGCAGAGATAGAGGTTGGACTACCAGCCTGCAGTGAAATAAAAACACACACAAAAAAACAAACAAAAAACAAAACAAAAAAGCAAGTCACAGGTAGAAAGAGTTTGGCAGGCATTGCAGTTAACTTCAGGGTTAAACACAGCACATGGAGACCATTCTCACACTACATCTGACACCCAAGGTCTAGCTGCAAGAAAGGCAGGCATTATTGCCATGTGCTAGAAAGGGAGGTCATGCTATCTCATCCTTAGAAAAAGTAGTAATCGGAATACAAACATTTCCCCCAAGGTCAAATGCAGCCGTCTCTGGAGCGGAACTTGCCAGCTGTCAAATATTGCCCAGAACAATAGCTGAGGAAATGAGCAATGGTGCAGTAATTGGAGTAATTAGATGGAGGTGTGTGTACAGACTAGTTGGAATCTAGCTACTACATAATAGCTAATCCCTCCATTTATAATGATGACAAGAGTTTGGAGGCTTGTTTTTCATGACACAGAACCTTCAGTAACTTGGACACTGTTTAGGGACTTACTTTCAATACTAGCATATGCACACGAGCACCATCTGCCAAACCAGACCATTTCCTGAAGTACTCCTTGTACCTGGAGGCCTTTCATCCTGCTCTTATTCTGACAAGGTCTTCCACCTACTTGCACAAAAGGTGCAGCAGCAAACCCATTTACAAGACCTGACAAGACCACAGCAAGAAGAAAAACAGCTGAAGAATTCAGAACTTAGTTGAACTAACCTATTTCCACCTTCCCTCTCTTTCCCACCCCTCTACTACCTCCCCAAAAATATGAGCTTTTGCCATGTTTGACACTCGAGCGTTGCTCAAGCAACAGTCTTGCTTCAGTTGAAAGCAGACAGCCTATTACTAAAGGCTTTTTCTGCCACTATGTCCTGAACCAGGATCATTCATGGAAATCCCTCAACTCTTCCTCAAGGCTTTAGAGAAGGAGGCCTGTTTTGATGACATCTTTACAGATGCACTGGCTCTCCTGTCCTCCACAGGTGTTGGATATGCCATGCAGTTGGTCCACTGCTGCGAAACACAGCCGCGTTTCTGAATTCAAGCAAGAGTCTCTAGCTCTTTTGATTTGTGAAGCAGAGCTTGAACCCCACAAGTGAACAGTGCGGTCAGCACAGCGTGGAACTGCCGACACGCTGCTTTGCTGTGTGCAGCCCGCGGAGCTGGCACGGGCCCAGGGCTGGGTCGGCCCTGCGCAGAGCAGGAGAGCACCTGGGCTCACGAGTGTTGTGTTGCCACAGGAGCCCACTGCATCCAGCCCTGCACTTCGGCAGCGGGGCCACTGCGGGCTCGAGGATCTCTGCTCACAGCACGTGCACACACAACGCCCAGCTCTAAAGGGTCTAATTGATTCCATATTTAATCCAGTAAAGGCCTCTATGGTATTATTTTAACAAGACTGCTGCAGGCTTTAGCTAATTGCTAGCAAAAGCAAGGTCCCTTGCCACACAATACACTTTTTGTGAGTGAAGATGGATATGCTAAATGAATGCTACTTTATAAACAAAAATGCAAGTGTCTTCAGTGCAACATGACTCAGCTGTTAAGGCTCCCTTTCTGCAGCCAACAGAACTGAAGGGAACAATGTTCCCAGCCTCCCACGTGGATGCCCCAACACCAAATAACCAGGTTTCCATCTACAGCTGAGTTTGCAAGAGCTGAGTGCAAGACCCAAACACGCACTTCTGGATCTGTAGCAAGATCTTAAGCTCTTTCTAATCCTACACAGTTAGGTATAGGACAAAAACAAGAGAATAACTTTAGATCATTCAACTATGTTTATAGAGGATGCTGATCATATGGTGAGGTAAATTCAACCATCTTCTGCAAATTTTCTATGTTATTCTTAGTCTTTCCTGAAAGTAGGCACAACTCTGACTTTAAATCCTCTCTTTCAAAAAGAGTTTGTACAGTAATTATTCTTTTTTTAAAGAAAGACAAGTTAGTGAAAGATCTGACATGTGGAACTGCTATAATTATGCAAATGAAGATTAATAAGACTTAAGTAATGAATTATTTAAAAAGACTTATTTAGCAATCTTCTAAAAACAAAATATTGAAACAGTAAAACAGTATGTTGCCTTCTAACATGAAAACAAAGCCATATACTGTTGGAACTGAAGTCACAAATCAACTAATAAATCCGTCTTGGGCCTTCTGCTAGGAGCACAACACAGAAGGTAACTTGCATATAAAGAATCTACGCGCTCTACTTTTTCACTTCAGGAATGAAATACTCTGAAAACAGCACATACAGACAACCTCACAGCAGATTACTAGAATCAGTGATGTAAAATTTTCCTTCCAAACCCATGATATTGGTTTCTTAATGAAGCTGCTTGGCACGAAGGAGTGACAAAGATATGATGCTTGGGAAATCAAAAGGCCAGGACAGGCAAGAGAATATCAAATTTCATTTGCATTTTAGAAGTATTTTTCTCACATCAAACCCCAGCCATGCACCGTGAATTTTCCCACTGCTCTACTATTAATTCTTCTCATGTGCCTGTGAAAGACAAGAAGAACATTTAATATCAGAAGCTAGAAAAGAAATCCAGGCCAATCCAACAAAGAATACGTATACAACATAAACACCATCAGAATTCCTGTAAAGCTCAGCAGACTGAGATGGAAGTGAGAAGCACAGCCCTTATTGCTGTGGTGCCACTGTCAAACACCCGTCTCTAGATGCCAGCACTGCTCCGGACAGCTTGCAAGGCCACACAAAGCACATTTCCTGTCCCTCCTTCAGGGTCTTCCTGCTTCTCCACAAGAGGCCTTCTTTTGCTCCACATAATGCAAACGCAACCAAAAAACGAACATAACCCCAGAGCAACCATCCCTCGAAATACACCGCAAGGCAGAACAGTACAAGCCTGGGGAAGCTACATGCTCCCTGCACACCAGTTTTCTCTCAGCAGAGCTGTGGTTCCTACTGAAAGACACAGTTCGACTTTCTTCCTGTCTCCCTCCTCCCCTTCTGCTATCCCTCCCATGCTTTGTGCTCATGAAAGTGTTTATATAGCTGCATTGCAATCAGAGAACATGGTACTGAGATGAGTTCAAAATAACCTTTTTTTTTTTTTTTGCCAGGCCTCCCTAACGCCTCACTTCAGCTGACGGTAGAGCAATGAGGCTGGCATCCTCCACCCAGGAGGCACAACTCTCTGACAAGAGGGGAACAGTAAAATGAAAGCTGCTACCCAGAGCCCGAGAGGTCATTTTTGCCTTTCCTAGGTAAAAGCAGCAGGCAGAGGACATTGACATGTTCACTGATTCAGACACAGCCTCTGTGTCTGTGCAGAGAGGTACAAAAGCAGGGAAAAAACATTGGCAGGTTGGGACAGAACAGGGCAAAGAGAAGGTGACAGGATGGGTGAATGCAGCAGAGAGGTAGAAGCTTGGAGCACAGCCCATCCCCTCACGCAGGGGCACAGCCCTAAAGAGCTCTCAGTCTTCCCTGAACTGTAGCTGCCTCGCACCACCCTCCTGCCCCTCCACAACATCGCCATTCATTGAGCAGGTTCCTTATGGTGGGGACAGCAAGCGGTTTAAAGCACTCATTACATCAGCTTTCTGGCACGCTTCCTATGCAACAGGCACCCTAAACTTTAACAAACCCAAGTTCTACTCGTCTGAACCCAGAATCACATGCTGAACCCTCTATAGACTTCCACATCCTTGCTCTGAGCATCATCTTCACCAACGAGCCTTAAGAATTACATGCTAGCGAGCTGCCCAGTACACCCACACTGGCTGCCTAAAATAGCTCGGAATAAAGGTCAACAGGCAGTTAACTGTGTATATCGACATTCCAATCTAACGCAGCTCAGCGAGGTCGCCGTGTGCTCCGCCACGCTGGCATTTAGCTCAGCACAGTGTTTCTGAAGGTGGCAAGTGCTGGAAACCTGCAGCTCCCTCCAGGCTTGCTGGCAGCCACAGCTGCTCCTTCTCCTACTGATTGAAATTAGGCCTTTTTCATTAAAAAAAGAAAAAATACCTGCCTGTGGCTACATGCTGTCCATCAAAAAGTAAAAGCAAAAAGGAAACAAAGTGATCTTTGCAGTGAGCAGTGCTGAATATGTGAATGGCTTGGGTATATCCCAAAATAATCTGCTGCTCTGAAGGCACTTCTGTATTTAGCTCTTGTCATCCCTCTTTAGGCTGCACTTCACTACCAGCAATTATACTTCATTTTCTGTCACATTTCTAACAACTTTACTAAATTACTCACTGAAGGTAGGAAGTTAAAAACAGCTCAGCTTCCGAAGAACTCCTCCATTGATTAGAAGTGTCTCATGGGAAGGAAACAAATAGGTTTTTCCCAAAACTGCAAAGCTTGTCATTTGTAGGTGCCATATGATTTAGCACCAACACTGTTGCCCTATTACTTGTGCTACAAAAACACCTATAAGTCTCAACTGTGGACCTTAGAATGAGCATGCTAAGCATTATACAAGTTTAATAATAGAGCATATCTCTCCTTTGGGCTTACAAGTGATGATAGGGCAGATAAGGAATTAGAGAAAAGCAGCAGTTCTAAGCTTTTTACTTGGAACTTGCAGCACAGGGAGCTGCAGGCAAACACAGAGATAAGAATAGAGGAAGAAGCCAAGCACTACACAACCTTAATTTCAACCTGGTGTTTTGACTATGGGTCTGCCTTTATGTTCACTGTGATGAACTTATTTCAAAACCTGGCTTTAAAAAAATAGAGCAATAACAACTAGAGCAAAAATTCAACTGGTCTAAAAGATGTCCCAAATGTCATAGACCACTGCAGGAATTTCTGCCTGCCTCCCTTACCTGTAAGGGCAGCACGAGCACAGTGAGAGTCTTCTCCATTGAGCTAATCCCAGCTACTAGCAGCTCCTCCATGGGGATGACAGAGATGGAGAGAATTACAGTAGGGCTTGGATAAGAGCAGACATCTCCCATCTCTGCCCCAGGGCTCTCTGTGCACCCAAAACCAGCCATCTAGGCCACTGCCTTTAATCTCTCATCCCCCCAAATCCCTTCACAGTGCGATGCTTTTTCAACACTTGAGAACGCAGCTCTGTGATCTGCAAGGGGCGGGTGGGAGTTTGGTTTCTATCAGATTTATCTCTCTTGGTACCAACACATCACACAGATGAATGCAACAGAAACAAACAAGTAAAGCAGAGGAGCAGAGAAATGGTTATTGGGCTCTTTATTTTGAAATAACTCATTTTATCTGCTTAAACATGTACCAGAAAGGCAAGGCTGCCTCTAGACACGTGCTAGGCAGATCCTCATGGTGCGCCGCACACACCTGAGGCACCAAGAGCTCTCGTTGCTGCTCAGCCTCCTGCCCCTCTCATTCCTCTGGCAGGATCTAGGTACAGGCTGCGTGCCCAAGCAAGGAGACCAGGCAAGCGGGTGGTGAAAAGGTGCACCAAGTGCCACTGTGGAGCATTCCTGCCTCTGGACAGTGAAAGGACGTCAGGGGCTGTTCTACTGAGAGACCGAAGGAACTTTAATATTATTCTTCTTCAACAAGGGGATGTCACTTCTTACAGATTTGCCAAGCCAAACGGCAATAAGCCATGATCTGTGTTGAGAGATAGTCTTTGGTTTGAAACAAGTAGCTCTCAGCTTTGTGCAGATCTGGCAGCTATGTTTTTTTTATTTCCTTTTCCTCTATTAAAAGGGAAACAGCAGGAGCAAGTAACCAGACTCCCAGCCCTCTCTTTCTCAGTACCACCCTTGCCCCTTTCACTTCCCTTCCCCTGTATGGGGTTAGTCCCAACTCCATCTCCTTGGCAGTGTTTGCTCTGCTGAGAAGTCGAGGTTCAAGGTGGGCAGGGAGATCTTGATTAAACCCAAGAGATGCACCCAGCTATTCCTTGCAGAACAAATAATTGTTTGACTCTAGCCAGAGCTGGCGGCTGAGCCAATACCTTCATGAGGATGCCACACGTTTGCATTTTTGCATTTTCATGTTTTCTGCAAAACACTGGCTCAGTGCTCTTGCTCAAGTACACTGCAACTACAAAATCTCCAGCACTTAGCTCTGGAAAAGACATTGCCCTTTCATTGTGTGTGTGCCAAAAGAGACCACAAACTGAACCAGCACACGCAGTCCACAGTGCAGAAACAAGGATAACTGGTCATGCTGAGTGCACCTACTCAAAACTTCTTCAGGATTGCTTCTTCAAGAGGTGCCCTTCATACCTATAGGAAGCGATGACACTAACACGGAGATGCCAGTAGCAAAGAGGAGCACTGGAGAATAGGCAGATTGTTATATTCTATTCATGAACACTATAGCACTGTGTCCAAGCACAAGTTTCCATGCTTTTTGGGTAGAAAGAGAACATATCTTAACCTTTACATGACATAATTTTTCCTGTCTTTTCCATTCCCTAGTAGCTCAGTAGAAGCAGGTTTTGTTTGTTTGTTTAAGCAACTTCTCCACTCCCCTGTCCCCCAAATAAGCTCACACCCCCGGAAAAAACATCTCTGAGCGCAGTTCTTTGCAGTAAACCTTGGTCATCTGATATGCTACAGGACAACTAAGCTCAGCGATTGAAAAACCTGGACTGCTTTTCCATGGATGGATGCTCACTGAATCCTTCAAAGCTTTAGGCAACGGTGGATGTGTGTATTCATATGCTTTTCTAAATCTGTTCCAAGCTGATGAACAGCCTAAATGGATTTTAAATTTCATAGCAAGCTTAGGCTACCACTTTGCATCTGCACTGGCTGCCATTCAGCCCAAGAATAATTTAATACTTGACAGTGTGCTTCTGCTCAAAAGATAAAGCTTTGTGGGCCTTCAGAAAAGACAAAGCATTTACATTTTTTAAAGACTGCACTTTTGCTTCCTTTGCTCTGATCTTAGTATTTGCATTTTCAAAGCTTACCCCTTAGAAGGCTACAAAAACAAGACTTCCTTGCTAGGCTGAAATCATCCCTCCAGAGCAGTAAGATGACAGGAACAGTGCACAGATGACCTGAAGATATTTCCATACATCACATAATCAATGTCAGGGTCACCCAGACACTTTAAAGAAAAACAATACCACTAATTAGGGGATAACCGCTTGCAGACCAACCTTGTTAGTGACCTCATTTAATCTGCTTATTAGCAGAATTCCTTTATTCAAGAGCAGAGGATATGAATTACATTGCTGTGGAAATGCCTTTTTTAGCTACTCTCAGTGTCTGGCTGTTTTAGGGTCAAATCTATTTATATTTAGAAGTTGAGGCTTCTGTTATGCTTAATTATATCCCTGCGTGGCTTGTACCACGAAGGCACTCACTAATAAATCTCCGTGACTTCTCAGTAGAAATTCTGGTTCAGCTGAGCTATGCCCTCTATATATCTGTGCAAATCAAGAGCCTTTCAATCAGTGTCAGTGCTCTCGAACAGTGCAAGTTTGGAATCTGAGTCCCATGACTAAGTCAATTCAACCTGTCTGCAACGCTGTCTATTTTTCTATTTCAAAACAAATATAGGAAAGATTCCAGAAATTCAAACACTTCTTGTGGAACAGATTTAAAAGGAATGTTTGAAATACACACACCAAAAAAGCAAAGACAGGTCTGGAGGAAAGCCATATCCCCCAGTGCGTAACAGACTGCACAAAACCCAATAGCACCATATGAAGATCCTCCTACATCTCATCCCCTACTCCCTTTCTGCTGCTTCTGGCCTCCATTCCCAGCCAAATGTTCAGGCTCTTCTTTTTATTTTACTTCCCGTGGCCTGGCCACATGTATGAGCATCTCCTCAGCCTCTCTTGGCATCTGCCTCTTGGGAGACCTTTCTGTCCCGTCCTCCCAAGGGATGGCTCCACCTGGCCCCAACACTTGGGGTCTATGTTCAGTTGGGTCCTGCTACCCCTACCAGCTGATCTCATTTTTAGTGGTACCATCTGTCTGCCTTACTCCCTGATCACTTTTAGCCCTAGGGCACTGAATCCTTTCCTCAGTCATACTGAGTAACGCAGCATCCTCTCTTGGCTAGAAGCTGAGATCTGACTCAATCCTTCCCACACCTATTGCATTTTACAACTGAGGGCAGGGGAAAGATACTCTGTATTACTCGCAGCAGGTTCCTAATGACAAAGCATCACCAGAAGGGACTTTGAATCAAGTCTCCATACCAAGCGTTTGTAGCAGGAAGCTAGAGTTGGGTGTAAAAAGAATAACTGGAACAGTCATTTGCAGGAAGTGTCATTATTATTTCTGAACACATACAAATTATTAAATTCATCTTTTGTTAAATAGCTACTCTTAAAATACTGTAGCGTCAAAAAGCTTGAAAGATTCTAAAAGGGCCGAGAGGACAGCCAAGCATGTTGTTGGTTTTTTTCTTTACATGTACTGACACTCTATTATTGGCCTCCACCCCAAATAAGATCTTGGGCATGTGTTACTTATCTTGCTCTTACCAAGCTAAGGAGGTTGAACATGCAAAAGAGAAGACCTATACTCTGAGATAAATTCAATTTGTCCACAAAGAAAATCTTCAAAATAATGGAATTCTAAAGTTTAAACAGAGTGACTATCAATTAGAGATACTCACAAGCAGCATTTTCTGCCAGTCACACTGTCATGTATATCATTCCAATTTTAAAACGGAAGAAATCCCAGTACTCCCAAATTTATCAAAGACTGAGAGTTGTGTTGAGGAACATACCTTTGAGATATTACTAGAGCGGCTCACAGAATGCCCCAAAGCCTTTTCATTCTGAAAAAAAAAAAAAAAAA
>JAUBNY010000379.1:254788-266396 GCA_032275445.1 Crypturellus soui | reverse complement strand
CAGCTTCACAGAAGAAATATATCTGCACTGATAGACAATAAATATTGCACTTAGACTGAGCCATATATTGACACACTCTTTATAAGGCTACACATTACACCTTATGCAATACTAATAGGTGAATAATTTTATCATTTTCCAGTCAAGACTATACTAGTATAAGACTGGATAATACTTACTGAGACAAAAATAAACAAACTGCAAATTACAAACAATACTTTCAGCACGGTGAACTTTAGTGCCAGCCACTCGCAACAAACACACAAACAAAACAAAAAAAAATGCACCGTAGTTGATTTCACAATGCTATACACACTAAACATCACTGCACTATGAAGAACTTCCTGAAACTCCATACTCTGAAATGATTTTCCCCCAAAATTGAGTTAAATTTGTCAAAATTTTTCTGACTGATGCATGTTCTGTTTTCTTCATCTGTACACAAAAGAGAAGAAAATTTAATTTCAACAGTAAGCTATTGTAAGAGAAAGGGGCACAATGGACAATAATAAATGCCATAGTGCAATCCCTTACCTTCTGTACTGGTTTGAAGTTTGAGGTTTCAATTATAAGCTTTTATTTTGACAAGCCACACAGAATGGACAGCAACAGGCTTCTCATGAATAATGCAAAGTGCTGTGCAGCCTCATATTCCTTTGCCATTTAATATGAAATAGCTTCTACGCTAAACAAGATTTGTAGCTGTCCTCTATAACAGAAACATAAGTAGCTGTCCTTATGGGCAGAATTTATCATTGTACAATATCAAAAGGCAATAAGGATACAATGATTTTAAGAGAAAAACACCTGCTCCTATAATATACTGTATTTTATGGTTTCTGGCTTTTTAGTAGAGACACATTCAAAATGGCTCATTCTAAATAAAGTGATCTGGAACATTAATATAGTTATTACATCTCTCCTAGGTCAACCAATACAGTGTTTTAAACCAAGAAGGTATATAGGAGAAAAACCTGAATGGACTGTCAGATTTTATAAATATATAGAAAAGCTTATGTTCATGGTATTACAGTATATTATGAAAAAAAAATGCAACTACTTTATTTTTAAACACATTTTTGAAAAACTAACATGCAAATATAAAGGATTTTATCAGTATTTAAAGTCATTCCATGACAGCAAGCAAAACAAGTACTTGCAGAATTTGTTAGAGACTACAACCCAACTGTGGTGGAGAATTTAAGGGCAAGAATTAGCTCTGTCTTCACATCCTTATGGCTCTTAAGCTTGTAGGAAGAGAAACATAATACTAGCATATAATTAAGTACTGGCCACACTGAAGTGGAAAGGAATCAATTAACCAAACAAAGAACAGATAGTCTAGGCTTACAAAAGACACCCAAGGTCTGTTTTTCACAGCAAACCACAAAAGCCCGGGAGAGAGGAGAGGAGCAGCTGATCAAATCAGGAACAGGTAGATACCTTTATACTTGGAATTAGTTAAATTTGCTATTAGGATGAAGATTTCAGATAAGAAAGATGCTTAGAGATGACCAATGCTCCTGAGAAAATGGAGATTTAAAGAAAATAATGGTTGGAATGTGGTTTAAAAAAAAAAAAAAAAAAAAAAAGGATAGGATCAATGCAGCAACAGATCACAGTTATGGCATTTTAAAGCGGATATCAAAAATAAGATATCATGGAGAAAGTGTTACAACTGTGGTTTTAAAGGATGTTACTTCATTTATATCAATCTGACTTCTACAACAATCACGGATCTCTTTGGTTTGTTTAACATGAAATTACTGTATAGAAAGTCAAAGAGGCAAGATAAATACAAACTAAATATTAAAATAATGACCTCTTCTATCAGTGTTGCAAGACCCCTTCCCCAGATGTCAGCTGTTTTGAAAAGGCTATTTCTTGGCCCTGCCTCATCTACAGGAAAACGCAACCATCCAGCCACTTAAGCTGTAAATTCTTAGTTAAAACAAAAGTATCCCAGCGATGTGAGGAAACAAGGCCAAATAACCACATCCATGTCATTTCATGAGACAAAACAGAGTTACTAAGGAACTTTCCATTTACCATGGAACTCTGAATTAAACTGGAAACACCATATAACAATTGCAGAAGTTGCAATTCTTAAAACTGAATCAGTGATGACTGTTGCCATAACTCATCTTTCACTGTGCAAGCCCTGACTGATAAGGATGACAATCCTATCGCCTTCTATCAAAATATAGTGTAGGTTTCGCCCTTGTATTTCATCTGATATGAGTTTTTGCTTTCTGAACACTAACCATTTATGCTAAACGTACTTGAACGTGATTGTTCCATTGGTGAGAAAACAGGAATCTATCTGTAAAGGCATTTTCCTTTTTTTTTTTTTTTTGTATAAAATCCAACAAGAAACTCTTTCAGGCAAATAGTAGAGACAGAGAAAGTCATGACGTTTGGTTACAGATCAGTATTTACATTCCTCTAAGTTTCTGAAGCTTGGACGTGAAAAGATTTGAGTCAGAAAAAAAGAACAGAACAATTTTACTACATTCTTGTAAGAGCTCTGTATTGGGTAAGATTTCCTTGAAGTGCACTCTCATCTGACATTTTAGGACTCAAGCCATCTCACCTTCATCCATTTATTCTCCAAAGGAAAATCACTTAAAAGTCACACGGACAGCATCCTCCTCCAGCTCTCACTAGTGCTGGTGGATCCAGTGGAGCTTGGGCACAGAAGTCCCCCATAAGTACCAAGGAAGAACATAAAAAAAAAAAGACAACTGCAATTATTTCATAACGCACACAGGTGTTAGGCTTGCCGGCTGTGATTCACTATAACTCAGGTGACCTTTAATGACTGAAGACCACACGCAGAGAGCTCACAGACTGGGGTGCACAGAGGCACGACCCGTGCTTTGGGATCCTGGGGATCCTTTGAGATGTTTGTTCCTGCAACCTGTTTCTAGAGCAGCTCCAAGCTCTATGCTGAGTAAGAGAGAGGCAGGGCAAAGGCTTCATCACGTGCTTTTGAAAGCAGCCAGGCTCTTCCTTACTAGCAGTGCTTCTTTCCCCAGGCTGCTCAAACCTGAGCCATGTCACCAGATCACCAAAGCAGGGAGACACGAGGCAAGTCCTTCTCTGCTTAGCCTCCCTGATCACTGCTAACTACTGCCACATGACCATGCCAGGGAAGGAGCAGAGGACGTTTAGAAAGGAGTGCAGCAACAACACTGGTTGCCATACAGCACAGTGATGGGCATTTCCTTGGCAATGGATATGAACAGTACTTCCTTCCTTAAAATTTGGGAAATACAGGGTCCTAAGATGCTCTATATGTAGGAGTTTGCATAATAAGATGACAGTAACATGTTTCTTCAGAAGAACAAAGGGAGGTAACAATTAAAAATCAGCAAGGATCAATTTAAGGTCTGAATAACTGTGGTCCAAGTTAACCACTGACTTCAGTGCCAGGTTTGCACAGGGCAAGACTCCATTTCATTACACATAGGCCAATAAGTTCTTATTACTTGATGTCAGTATTCTTGGAACCAAACCAAACTGCTAAAAAAACTCCAAGAATACAGGCAGGACACGTATGTGAAGACTAACATTGGCCTGGGCTACTGCCAAAACTGGCATCAGCTCCAAATGTAAGGGAAGGAACTAGCTAAATTTCATCAGAAATAGTGTAACTATAGCAACAGAAAACAAGTTCACTGAAGACACAGCAGGAAAGAGAAGAGAAAAGAGAAAGATGTCTAGGGACATGTTCTCAAGCTGTGATGGAAGATGACCAGCGCAGGCTGGTGAGCACAGAGATTTGCCCCCACATGGGTGTGAACTGGAAGGGGGCTGCACTTGGTTGGCCTTACCGGGCTGCATGGGAGATAGGCGAAGCAAACCTATGTGGGACCAGGGAAAACGGTAACAAAGAGCAAGACGAGAGGTCTGTCTGAAGCAGGACACACAGCCCAGGCAGGTGACGCTCTCAAACCCAGACTAAGATTTCAGGGTTCCAGGGTGATCTAAAGACAAAATTAAACAGAGCAGAGATTGTTCCTCTTAACAATTCTTCCTCAAATACTTCTCTCTAACTGACAATGATGTCTGAGAAGGAGTGTGACTGAACATATGCAGACATCAGTGTTGAAAAGGATGAGCTGAAATTCAGTAAGCACGAATAGGCTGGAGCACAAGAGCTGCACTTGCAAAGTGCGCAGTGATGCAGAGCAAACACTCTCTCATTCGCCCCACAGAAGCCAGTCTTGCTGGTCTGCTCCCAGGATCTTGATTTTATCTGATGGATGCTGTGGAATCTGAGAGACAGATTTCACATAATCTTTATTGATCTATTACTAGAAACATACCTATCAGAGGTTCCAACCAGTATATGATAGTGGACAGTTGATTTTGTTATTGAGGGGTCATATTAAACAAAAGAAGTGTTCTTAAAAAATATTCATTTAAGGAATATGGAGTATTGAGGAACTGCAGCTGACCAAAAAGACATTATCAGCTCCAACATGGATTTGCAAGCACACACACAAACAAATATTTCATTTTGGCTGGCCAGTAAACTAGGAAGCAGCGTCATCACTCAGGTAATTTTGCCTTAGCCTCTGGGTCACCAGCTGGCCCTGTCTTACCCTGTCTTCTTGTGCTAAATTTACTGAATGAGACTTTTTTTTTTTTTTCCAAACAACTGCTCCAACTCCATGGGTTTTCTCTCACATAATATTTTAAAACCAGGAGGGCTGATAGCAGGTTAACCACCAAGTTTTGCTGGGGAACAGCAACCTACAATTCACTGTGGCTGCTTGAGAGGCATCCCAGCAAAAAGAACCCGGAGCGCTCTCTCGCCTGCTCTGCAAAGCAGCCTCAAGTTCTTTTATTTCATCATTAAACAGCAAAAAAAACCCACGTCCAAGTAATACAGTCATAACTTCTAGCTGGGGTGTTTAATTCTCTTTTATAAATAAAATGGTAAAAAAAAAATCTACTGTTAAGGAAAAAGCAGTGGAAGCTTTTAAAAAGATCGTCTATCTGCTAGTAGTTCCTGTACTGTGATAGATAAATATGCTGTGATACATAAATATGCTGTATTATTTCCAGTCACTAAGACAGAAAAAGGCTGGAGGAAAAAAAAAAAAAAAAGGAGCTGCTGGAACAGGTGGATTTTAACAATAATGACTGTAGCCACAGGAGGGACCGAAGTGTTAAACAGATATGAATTAATTAAAAGGTAAAACAAACAGAAGCTCCTTGTTCACACCATATCCATTATCAAAACATTCATCCTGGGATCTTTCAGACCATTCACAAATCAGCATTAACATGGCAGTGAAAAGGCTAAGCCTCTATTACAGTTCCATCACTACCCAATAAATAAAGGTGTTCAGAGATTTTTCTCCAGTATGTTCCCATCTCATAATTACAGCCCCAATCACGCTCTCCCTCCCCCTTGCAAGAGCATTAGTCTTTGCACTTAACGAAAGGTCAAGACAAATACAGCATCTGCCAACACAAACCATACGATTATTCGATAAAGTAAGCGTTGTTCTTTTAGCAGATCAGTCCTTCCATATGGGATTATGGGAACCCTGCCTTTCAAAATGCACCCTATGCAACTAGAATGACTACGTAGGCATTCAAAAAAAAAAAAGTCAAAAATGACAAGTGCTGCAGGATCTTACTTCCCCTGAGCCACTGCCAGCTGCACCTCTGCACTTCTTACCAGAGCCTGACTTTGGGGAATCAGAGAGAAAGGCAGAGGCAGGGAAATTACTGGGAGACAGGAAAACTGCTACTGCTTCCTACAGTGGTACGGGTACGTGTTGCTCTAGCTCTGGACTCTGCCCTTGCCTGAATTGCTCTTGGCAGCCTCACTCCATCCACTTTTTTTTTTTTTTTTTTCCTCTTTTACCCTATATCCTCCTGAGTTTGCTTCCTCTTGCAAGAGGCAGAGCTGCCTCCCTCTTGCAGCACTTGCTTCAGCTCAGCACTGCTTCCCTGTGCCAAGGCTTCCCCCTCCTGCTCTTGCGGCCCTTCTCCACCCGCCTGCTGCCACCCACCGGGCCTCAGTTACTCTCACCTAACTCTTCTCACTCCGGAAATGTAAAAGCTGGCACCTCCCATCCTTCTGTTTACTGCAGTCTTCCATATTTAGCACAGCAAACTATTTTACCCTTCTTTCCTACTGCAATATAGCTATTTTCCACAAAATACAATAGCTATGTAAATAACATGGTCAAAACTAGGACTCATTTGCAATTACAAGAGCACCAGTTACTATTAACTGAGGCAGAAGGAGCATCTCCACCCACTGCTAAGAGCTCAGGCAGCCCAAACTGCCCTTGTGAGCTTACAGTAGCAATGTGCCATACTGGTTCCTCTTTTAACTCAGATGGAAGCGAAAACTACCTTGGTAAGCTGACCTGAGTTTCTTGCGTCTTTCCCCTCACCCCAATGAACAGCAGAGGGAAGTGGTCTCAGAGCTCATGTAGCCTTCTGCTGGCTGCATCGCTCACCTCACAGCTGCATTCAGTCCTCAAGACGGCAAGTACTAAACCCATCCTCTCCCTGGTCACCATCACAAGGAAGAAATTGCCACCTGATCTATCCCAGGGGCTTAGACAGGTGATTTTTATTCTCTCCTCTCACTACCAGAGGAGAGCAAAAGATTTCACATGGGCACAGAGGCCAGAGGAGAGCTGTGCCTGCATCACCTGCTGCTAACAGGTAGGCATGGACCTGCCACGTCTGCTGCCCCAAGGCTAAACTCTTTAACAAACACACACACACACACACAGATCCAATGGGGCTCTACACTCCCCATTTTGCAGTAAAATGTGATGTTATGTGACCTGATAGTATGAGTTAAGAGTCTCATCTCAGGAAGAGCTCCTCACCTAAAATCTCAGTAATTAAAAACAGAGAAATGGAACAATCCAAGCTAGCACTCAGAAACAAATACTTTGTTTTGATCTTCTTCCTACTTGAATGCCCTGGCTGCAGATCCTCACAAGGACTAATAAAAATTCAGGACACACT
Source organism: Crypturellus soui (assembly GCA_032275445.1). Taxonomy (NCBI): domain Eukaryota; kingdom Metazoa; phylum Chordata; class Aves; order Tinamiformes; family Tinamidae; genus Crypturellus; species Crypturellus soui. The sequence continues at coordinate 259,382 of JAUBNY010000379.1, read as the reverse complement.
AGGATCTGAAAGCCATTTAAATCCTATTTTGTGCATAGTAGGGTAATTTAATTCGCTACTTTTATAATGGTAGTTTAAGCACATGATTGATACCTACTAAAGCTCTGACCACTACCAATGGCACAACTTTTCAACAGTCTTCTGCATAAATGTCTGTTTTCCTAAAAAAAAAAAAAAAAAAAAAAACTTCACAAAGGAGAACAAATAAGTAATAACAGCTCCCATTTACACAGCAATTCTCATTCTTCCAAGAATTACTAAATAGGACACAGCCCTGCCTCGCTACAAACTGTGAGGTGCTGAAATGCTGAATTGTTGAATGATTCTTCCACAGTTAAGCAGCAAGTCCAATGCAGAAATGAAATTTGGTTCTTCCATCAAGCCTTGTGATGAGCTCATGAATGCACAGCTGTTCTGCCAGTACACAGCCATAAAGCAACTGGTATTACTGCAGATTTCAAAACTGGCACCGGATTTCTTAGCAACCATTTCTCAGAAATGATGCAAATCTGTAATTCTATATCTGAACAGTGGAAAAATAAAAGAATGTATCCTTTTACATACAACACTTGCATATGTACTTAACTGTCTGGGATGGCTTGTACCAGAGGAAAGAGATGGGAGATTCATGATTGCTGGGAGATTGCTTTCATGAATTACTTTCTTCCTCTATCAAATCCAATAAATTGTTAAATTACAAAGGTTCTGTCAGCACTAGGTGCTGTGACTGACAGAACCCAGCATTTCATTATTTCAGCAGAAAATGGGATTTTGGATCATTTCAGCTGAATACGCCCCCTCCCCCCACTTTTTTTTTTTTTAGCAGTCACCACATTATCATGCAAGAGCAATGGATTTGCTAACAGTTTAGGAAGTCAGTGCTTAGCAAAATGCTCCTTGCTCCTTTCACATTTTTGCCTGTGATTATCACCAAGTACGATCAAGGTTCATCACTGACTGAACCAAGGAAGAAATAACAGCATCTGCATCTTGCATCTTGACTCCTGTGTTGTATTTAACTCTGGACAAAGTCAGTTGTGCAAGGAGGGCTGCAAAAATCAAACTATTATGCTATTTTTTCATGCTATTTTTTATCATCCTAAAAAAGGAATCCAAACTATCTGCCCAGTACATCTAGTTTAGCATTCTCTATTCCACACCTGCTGCCTCAAAAGTGAAGCAATAGGTTAAAGCCAGAATTCTTGGATGATCACACTGGATTCTCTGGGATTAATGATTCACGAATGAATACAGAAAACAAATATAAGATTCAGATCTTCTATCACCATGGTAAATCTATGGCAAATTCCCTGTGGCAAGCCTAAGCCATCCCTCAGGCAGCATTTCTAGAAGCTCACCAGCTTGCTCGTTCATGTTCACATCAAGCAGCTACTTAATGCAGTAGGAGACAAATGAGGAAGAAACAACTTGCATGGAAATAGAGGACTGGAAGAAGAAAAACAGGTGAATCAAGCTTTATCCCAGGTGTTGACCTTTTGACCATGCCTGAGAACATCAGCAACAGAAATAAAACCACAGAATGATATGGGTTACACAGGAAAGACAGAGCCAAGAAAATAAAGGATAAAATGGCTTTAATAGCAGAATGCAAAGGTGCCCCAGGCAAGGAGGGGTGAGGGCAGTGGGGATACAATAAAATCTTGCCCAAGTGAGGCTAAAAGATCACAAACAAAAAAATATAAATGAGAAGAAATTCAAAGAAGGTCAAACAGAGCAGAAGGTTGACATAATCTCTCCTCTTTATGTGTACCAGAGTGGTCACAAGCACAATGCACCTTGTCTCCTCTCTACCTCATGAATAGCTCTTAGATCCTGCACAAGTTTTCCTACAACAACGCAAACCTGATGGCCACAGAGGCTCCAGATACATTCCTGCTGTGTCTACGTCTATACTCACCATCTCTGGTCTTGCCCGTGGTGTTAGGAGCACATGGGATACAGTTCCTGGATCCATTCCTAATTGAAGTCCAGCCAGAAGGGTGCTGGGCAAGGCCAGGACAGCATTCTCTTCAAAAAGCTACTTTTCTTCATGACTTTATTCTATTATAAAAAAAATTAACCTCCATGCAAGACCATCAGTGTGGTTCATTTCAGTAACCCTATGTTCATTTGTAGACTACTAAATTCATGTCACATTCCCCAATACACAAAACAAGACATAAATGGCAAAGAGTTTGGCATCCAATAAATCTTCTTATCTTGCTGTTGCCAGACAACCTACCATGTCCTTATGCAGTGCAAGACAGAAAAATAAATCCTTCCCTTAGGTAACAAATTATATGAAGTACAAAGATATGATCCAAAAAGACATGCCTTTCTTGATAATGGAAGCAGTAGACATTAAGCTTTCCTGTGAGAATGGAAATGCCACTACAAACAATTTTGTGCATTTAACAGAAGCAAGATAGATACACAGCACAGAGGAAGTCCATAACTATAAAAAGATTAAAAGAAATACTATACCATTTGGAAGGTGATTGCATTTAATGCAACTGCTGAAATTCTCATGACATACTACACACATGAACATGTCAAAGCAACTATTTTAAACATTCAGACTTTAAAATCCTCCAAGCAATTGGTAAGTTGGAATTTGCAAGCTGTGAAAAGACATAGGAAATCTGCAGCCCAGAAAGCTTTGGGAGCTGGCCCTTCCCAGACAGTTGCCAAGGAAAGAGCCCAGGTGCTACCACACACTCCTTGCAGGGTGGCCCTGGGCTGCATGGGTTGCACATGGCCTGGAATTTGGATCCAGTCTCCATACCTGGTCCCTCCCTTCGCTCAGGTAAGCACGTCCACAAGACTTCCCCCATTTCTAACTCATATTACAGTGTCAAAGCATCATATTAAAACAGCAAATCACCCAATCATCTCCTAGCCATGGTTATAAAGCCCTTCTGGATCTAAAAACAGATTCAGAACAAAACTAGAAAACCAATTCTATGAACCGATTTAATCATGTGCACAGTGCTAAAAGCTGCAAAAGCCTCTTCTCCCTCAACCCAAAGGATTTAGCATGCTATAAACTCACTCACTCCTTCTTTAGCCTAAAAATCCATAGTTATTAATTTCATATCCATATTTAGAGCACTGCACTTAGAAGATCAACATATTGAGTAACTTCAAGGGATTTGAGAGTGCAGAGTTCCCAGCAGTTACATGGAAACAAATTTCAGGAACAAGTAAAAGAGAAGTACACTAAGAAACTCAGTCACAAACAGATACTCTGGCACTTTCTCACTCATTTGAGACCTATCACTTGTAAGAAAAAATGCTGGTGATTTTGGTTAACTTCCCGCAATACAGAAAGGACAGGAAAAAGGGTAGGAATAGGGAAAGTAAAGCACAGTGCAGAGACTGAGTGCAAAAGGATGAAGTCTGGCAAAGGAAAGGACAGAAACAGAGTTTTAATTAGTGCTCCCTTTTTCTTTCTTACAGATAACTCATTAATCACAGTCCTGATAGAGCAGCAGGACAGGAATTGAGCATCTATCAGCAAATCCTAGACCACCACCTATATTCATGCCTATTTAACAGTAATGCTGTCCAGCTGGATTGATGTGAATCACTTGTACATGTGTACATCACTAGCTCAGTAACTTATTGTATGCCCCTCATCGTATCAGAGGCACCTTTTTTAGTTCTATGTTCAACAGAAGTACTTTTAGAAAAGGAACCTTATCTATTCTCTGTTCAAAAATATAGTAGCAGACAACAAACAAAGAAAATATCTACAAAGGTCATAGATAAGGAACTGCTGGAAATGAATACAGAAACAGCACAAAGAAATCAATGGGCCATCAGCAGCTTATGGGTATGGCCACAAAAGAGGAATCTCCGCTTTCTGGAGGTCAGGGGAGCTTCCATCACCATCCCAATCAGGTCAGGAGTTCAGCTTTGTTACAAAGAGATATTGTGGAAATGCAAAGGATTCAGGGATGAACAGTTGGGGTGATTCACAATAGGGACAAGCCTTTATATGAAGATACAATGGAAACGCATTATTAAGAGAAAAAATAAGGCAAAACGAAGAAAAGACATATAGCTCAGTTACAAGTAAAACCTCATAGCTGTGTCCTGTACCTTTAGAAAAACACCGGGAAGCAGGTAAATGAAGCCACATATCCCAGGCTAAGAACCACACTACTGATGTGTTTTACAAAGGGTTATTTCCTGGAGAACGCGTAAAACAACACTTCAAACAGGCCTAGTGGTCCCACTGAAAGCAGCAAGAAACCTCTCTGATTTCAGAAGCTATTAGAGCCACTAACAACATCCTGACCTACAAAAAATACTTCAATAATACCATAATATTTCGGCCGAGGTTAGGTACACCTTGGTGGTTTGGGGCCTGCAACACTTAAAAACACCAATTTGCCTTGCAGCATGAGAAACAGAGTAAGAAGAAACTGCAGCAAGAGTTAGCTAGAAAAAAATAACATGTGTTTCTCTACACATGGAAATCTACATTTGTTTCATATTCAAAAGGCAGACATGGGAGCTTTATTAAAAGAAACTCCCATTCAGGAATGAGCAGCTGTGCAGCACTAGTCCTGCGGCCAGCGGAGCTGCT
>JAUBNY010000379.1:238917-254688 GCA_032275445.1 Crypturellus soui | reverse complement strand
GGGAGCTTTATTAAAAGAAACTCCCATTCAGGAATGAGCAGCTGTGCAGCACTAGTCCTGCGGCCAGCGGAGCTGCTCGCTGCGAGCAGAGGGGCCAAGCGAAATGCCAGGGAGCAGGAAGCAAAGGGATGATGTTTTCCGAGCAGGTGGCACAGGGGACTGTGCATCGTGCATGCCATAAGGGACACTCCATAAAGCCAGCCTGATTTCCCACCACCATAATCCCAAAATTGTGTCAAATTATAGGAAAAGAGAGTCTTGAGCAAGCCTGTGTGGGACTAACACAACCCCCTCGCTGAAGAGAAGCAGCCCTCCAGAAGAGCTCTCCCAAGCAGCCCTGTCTGACACGGCGGGTTTTGCTGTGTCTCAATGAGCTGAATGCCAGCAGCTGCGTAAGAACTCTATATTTATCACCACAGTCCCAGGAACGCCTGTATTTTCTGCTAAAATAAAATCTCTGGCCCATTAGCTTATTGGAATAGAAGCTTTTCCACTTAACTGAAGACATTTACTTATTCTCTTTCCTAAACTCTTGTACTCCAGTTCCAGCAAAATCCTCCTTCGCTTCACGTTTTTTTTTAGGAAGACACATGCGCATTAGTCCAAAAATACCCTTCCTATGCCAGCAGTACTAAACAACTCCCTTAGCTGGGTTCTCTGCCTCCCTGTTATTTGTACGAAACAGCAAACAAAGTGCAGCTGCCAGAACGCTGGCTGACCCAGTGGGGACCGTGCCGCATTCTTGCGCGCACGCTGACACAACGTTTTCTAAAGTTTATTTCCCAAGGGGAAAGAGTTATAAATAAGCCTCATATCCATAGTAAATCTCCTGCCCTTCCTTCCCTAGAGCTTTGAGCTAGGGCCTTTTTTTTTTTTGACACAGGAAATTGCATCAAAGTTTTCAGAAAACGAGCATTATTTTATATGATTTGCTTTTGCCAAACTGGCTTTAAATTTACTCCCACCAAAACCAGATTTAAAATAATCAGTTTCAATCTTAGCTACGTTCACTGCTCTACATATTCATTAACTCCAGAAATAAAAGCCTGTACATCTATGAAATCTGAGCTTGTTTTATAAGATAATAGATTTAACTAAAATATATGTTGTGTTTTCTAAAGATACTCTTAAAAAGTTACAAAGAATTGCTAAAGGATTAGAGACATTTCTGTACAGAAATCATTTAGCAATTTCCGTATAGCTCCTGAAAGTACCAAGTCAGACCTTGAAGGAAGGCAAGTCTTCTTGTAGCCCCTTCACTTCTACAGGGGCATTCCATTGGCACACGATTAACGGTTGCCATTACAAAGTTCTGATCCACTACTAGAATTTAATGCCTTTTCTTTTTTTTTCCTCCCCTTTTTTTTGAGAAACATTTCTTCCAGTCTGAAGTGACCACTGAAGCATTTGCCAGGAGACTGAAAAATAAATAAAAGCTGCTTTGGGAATTTGCATGATGAGCAGCAGGAGCCATGTGCAGAGCACGGTAGGCAGGACTGGCACTTGGAAACTGCTGCTTCAAAACTGAACACAGGCAGGCCAAGAGGTGCAGGTTACCCTGTAGCCACAACAACTACCTATAAACCCCAGAGATGATGTTTTTTAATACTCTTCAAAATGGAGAGATGGGGGACATTTAAATACAGGTCTGCAGTTCCTGGAAGTGCTTCCTACGGCACCTAAAAAAGTCTCCCTTGCAAACTCTTGATCAGGACATGGAGGGGATAAAAGTGTCTCCTTTATGCTGACAAGCAACTGGACAAAATTCCACGCACTGCTCTTACAACAGCTCTTAAAACCCAAAGAATTGTTGGTTTTATCCTAACACAAAACAAAGTAGCAAAGAGCAGTGGTAAAACACAAAAGCAAGAGTTCAAAGGGACATGGAGCAGATGCTCTAAGGCAGCTAGAAAAAACAAACATTTTTCCCCATGAGGTTCTTTAATAACATCTGCTGCTAGTAACCTCGAGGGCAGAATGGCTGCCATCAAGAAGGGGATGTTAAGTCGGAAGAAACTCTCAATGCAGACATGCACTTGGGCACCCTCACTAAAAATAAGGCTGGGTGCCAGGGTGGAAACCTTAGCTCACAACACGAGAAGAGCATTTTGCATGTTATAACAGCTCTCCTCCCACACACTACTGCCCTGTCAAAGTGAAATCCTTCAGTTACCCACCACTGAACAGCAGCAGCTAAAATCAAGACCTGACCTACAATGTATCTAAGATAAAGTGGAAGAAGGAAATGATAGAGCAGCTTGCAACTTTACAGCCTCTCTGCATCAAAAGATCCTTGCAAAATATAATCCTGGAGCTCCACAGCAGTGTCCTGAAGCAGGCGAATGTGAGGGGTCACCCGGCAGATGAGAAACCAGAAGTACAAGGAAATTACATTGCCCTGGGGGAAGCTCACCCCTGCTTGTCCTGCTCTTCCACACAGCGATGCTCGGCGCGGCAGAGAGCAGCTCTCTCCCATGGCAGCCATATGGCTGAACACTGCATGTGATCTTTGCCCAGGATGAGTTTCACATGTAGCGAAACTGGGCCCAGGCAAGGAGAACATCATCAAGATCTGTTTTCTCGGTAGCAGAATATTAATCTCCAATTTGGAGCTTGCCTGCATTTCACATGCAATATAAGTAAGGTCTTCCGCACAGGCAAACAAACAAACAAAAAAGAACAGTCTCCTTCATTCCCATCAATGTTGCTTCTCCCCAGCCTTTTCTGTTTGCCCCCGCTGCTTCTAAGCACAATCCCGTGTTCTCCTTGCACTTCTCTGGCAATACAGCAGGGTCTGCAATCTCATTCCCCTGCCTGGAGACAAGCAAATGGAGGGTGATACAACTAATAAATTAACGTTCAAACATACCCAATAGTTTGGCCACAGGTGAAAACTAAGGTGGCAGCACAGCATAAGGCATCTACAGACTTTTTCAAAGAAGTTAACTACTCTTGGGATTCAAGACTAAAGCACATTGCTTTAAAGAACAGTTCTCCAAGAACTCCTCACCTAGGTCTTCTGATATTTTAATTTCTTCGGTTTCTGGCATGTGTCGAAACCTTGCTGCCCACGCTGCAAGGCAGACATGCAGCACCGCACCCCAGCAGTGGAAATGATCTAAGAGGATTACATTTCAGGAGGGAATGTTTTGGTGAGAGACTAGAGGCTTAAGGGGATTAAAAGACAGCTGCTTCTGAAGGTGGCGGGGGAAACCAGCAAAGCCCGCATGTAAGCACGGCCTCTAAGTCAGCACTGCTCCACACCATGGTACAGCAAGGAGATGCAGCAGCACAACAGCAACGAACCACTGATCACAGCAACTGCATTTTCAGCAACCTCCACTTCCCCAGACACCATCTTAACTCATGGCCTGCCTATGTTTTCTCTATCTTATTCTGCCTTTTCCTATCCTTCTTTCTTCTTAGCTGCAGCTTTGACCACATGCAACAGCCCTTTTCTCTTATTGTTCGTTTATTATCTATACTCTTTATATCTTTCCATGTCAGCACTGGAAAACAATTTGGAAATGCAGTTTAATTCAATTTTTGCAAAGGGTGTTGGAATACTGAAAAAAGGAGTCTGTCTTCTAAGAAATTTGAATAAATGTGAAGAAACCCAGCCCTCCTCACAAGATCCAATACCAGGTACAATGAGGAGCTCCTTTAAATCTTGGCAAAAAAAGGAATGTAATAATTTCTAAATCCGAGAGGATTTTATTTTCCTGCTTCCTAACACTCCTCAGAGGTAAAGCATTAAATACTGCTCCTAGTTGAACATGCTCTTCTGACAAATACTTAGAGCAGAAAGAGTTTTATTACCTTAAAGATAAGCAGTTAAACCCACTAACAAGAGTTAAAAACACCCAAGGGCCTAGCACCACTAGGACATCCTATCTGGATATAATTTAGGAAGTCAGACAACTGTGCAAAATTCAACTGATGCTTTCAAGGAAGAACAGAACTCAAGGGCTCTGTGGAGTTAGTCATGAAATCCCATGGCAAGAAGCTGGAATTGCTTCAGAGAGCTTAGAACCCCATACAAAGGAAGTTAGACAATTGCAGCTACATGACAACAAAAGTGGGACGGGCAGGACACTAGTGCATTAAGCATGAGTAAAAGTAGCCAAGCATATTTCTTTTGCCATTATTCAAAAATATCCATATAAGAATCAAACTACATTTTGTTTCCATTTTGTTAATGGAAAGAATCTGCTTCAAGCACAGCCGAATTCTAAGGGATATAATAAACTGTAGGCCAAAGTCACTCTCAAAGTAAACGTCCTGCAAATGTCTACTAAATTATAATAGCAAGGTGCTCGATCTCAGATGTATCACAGACAGCATCAAAGAACCAGAGCAAAGATTAGGATTTTCACTGAGACAGAGGCTTGGGATCCAGGAGGATGCACTTTCTGTACTCAGACTAGTATGGTCTTAGATACTAAACATTCACAAAGTTCAGTTTTGACATCTGAAAAGAATGGGAGTGAATACTCTTGAGTTCACCTTAGAAAAATGTTGACAGGTAAAACCAGTTCACATCTATAAACAGTGAGGAAGCCTCTGTTATGGCAGGGCATTTGCAGAAAGGCAAGCAATGACAGCATGTTACTCGTTTCCTCCATGTCAAATTCACACTTCTGGATATTCCAGATCCTCTGTGTTTATATATCTGTGTTCACCTTTCTTTTCCCCTCAGTGAAAAGTATGTTAACATCTTCCTTGGAGTCAGACACACAAGAAGGCTTTCACTTGTGCTTCAGTAAATAAAAAGCAGCTGCTACATGGTAAGGCAGAAGTAAAAACTTTTAAATAAAAGCCAGAAGTGCAAAAGGTGAAAGAAGGATACAGCAAGTGATAACCAAGAATACCACCTATTGAGGAGTAAGAGGGGAAAAAAGAAAAAGAAAAAAAAAGTTTTTAAAGCAATGTCAATAAGATGCTTATATTCCTCATTTACTTTGGGATGAGTAATGTAGGTGTTCCGATGACAGGCAGGTTGCAGAAACCATTAAGGATGTGAAGCATAAGAACAAGTGCAACACAGGCCCTGCCCTGCATTCCTCTTCACAGGCTAGAGCAGAATTTCCTAACCAAAAAGGAGAATGGGGACTTCCCATTCCAACTTCACCCACCCAAGGAGCATCTCAGTTCCTGTTGTATTTGCCCACAGATACAGGACTGTATAAATAAAAATACTCCTATCCTTCCTACAGTTGTTGAATCTGAGGAATCCTTTGACAAAATAACCTCAGCTGCTACCACTAAATTACTTCCAGTTGTCATCCAACATAATCTCATAGTGAGTCTGTAGAATATGCACCAAAATTTCTTGACTAACATATTAAAACGCCTTTAAAAAAAGACAAGTCTGCTTTTGGGTCACTGTGTGAACCTAGTTTGCTTTTTTTCCTACATCAATTTAGAGGGCTATATGCTACCTTTTTGTGGTTGTTTTTGTTTTTAATTATCATTTTTGTTTCCTTACTTCTGTTTCTCTCCATGCAGGACAGCTGCAGTGACTTAGATTGACGATGTAGTCTAGATAGCTTGGAAATGATCCTTACCTGTACTAGAGTTTTGACCCACTAAAGCACAGAGGTTGTGACAGAAGAAAAAGAGCAGCTTATCAAAAATGTATGTCTTGAATTTTCAGCTTGTAGTAAACTAGAATTATCATTATCAGTCATAGACAATAGTAGGGCTCAAAGTTTATGAGGAGAATTGATGTCCTGCTATAGTGCAATCATACTCTGCAAGTTAAAGCTAATTCACCTAGGATTTGGCAAGGAACTGGAATCACTCTTCAACTTCCCTTCACATTTAATACAGCAACACACACAAGAAAAAAAACACTCAATGTATAATTAACAGCTAGGATAGGGCTGGAATTTGCTTAAATATCACAAATATGTTATGAAAAAAAAAAGTGCAAATTAAATTTATACCTGTATAAAACTTCCTGCCCTGTATAACCAATATTTCTTCTCCAAGCAAAATCTCCTTCTGTCTATCCTTCTCCACGGATAGACAGATAATGTTTTTTCTTTGCTATAGTTTATCTCCCATTTAAATACAGTTGTTGTGCTAAATCATGAACCTTCAAAGTACAAGTTGGGCTTATAGCTCTCTCACTCTTATAACCATAAGGAGGGAGAGGGGGAAGTAAGAAAATAGGAATATGAAAACACTTCCAGTTGAAGAACATAGGCAGCCTGGAACAGCAGGTCAAACGGGGGCAAGCCACTCGGCTGAAATGCTGATGTGGAAAGGCTGGAGTCTCCTAACACAACATGTCACCCAAGTTCCCTGCAGCTGACAAGGCTGACAGGGACAGGTACACACGGTTGCAGCTTTGAGGCCAGCAGTTGCCCAGCTTTTGGGGGCAGATGGTTGCAGCTAGGCTAATGATCTCTTAATTGGAGAGGTTCTGTCCAGCCGCAGCGCACACATCCCACACTCCATCACTGGGTCAACTGCTGCGCCGGACCTTGTGCATAACCTGAGAAATGGGAAGTTAACAGAAGTCAGATTTCAATTTGACTGAAATAAAGGATATTTTATGGAGAACAATGTACAAGTAGTGCTCCCATGGAGGGAGAATGAGTGCATGGCCTCAAATATGGGAGAGGACAGCATTAAAGCAAGTTTATAGATGCATACTTCCTGAATAAGGCAGACAGAGAAAATACAGGCATTATTACACTAACCTCAATGGCCCAGCCTGACTTTGAAAGTAGAGCTGGTGCCTCAAACAGCCTGGGGCATTACATCTGGGTCTCCAAACTATTCTGACCCCTTTGAGATAGTCAAACACTTCCTTGGGGAGTAGTGTTGTTACATTTCAAAGTCCTAGTGCTAAGCACTGAACAGCAATCTAGATAAAACAAGCACCTCGATGAGTCATAAAGCACCAATTTTCTATTACACAGCAAGAGAGAAACTGATGACAAGAAACAACAACAAAATTACAGATTAACAGAAACCAGACGGAACTGCAAGAACAATTCAAAGGAAACTATTAGCTTAATACCAAGAGAAAGAAACAACTGCGCGTAGTAACCACAAAAAGTCTCAATATGGAGACCAACCAACCATCAAGGTCGACATAAGGGAGCTTAAATTGGTTGGTTTTGAGATAGCAGCCTGTTATGCTAGGTTAAGCTGGGAACTTGACATTAAATTACAAAGAAAGAAAAAAAAATCTCCAAGAGAAGCACAAAAACTCATGCTGACAGCAAGCCAGCTGCTTAGCAGAAGGTGCAAAAAACAGGCCCTGAGAGAATATTAAGACATTGCTTCCTGTTACTCCCAACACTCTCATGCTACCTCAGTGTTTTCTCCTGTTTTTGAATCACAGGTTTCTGTCACCAAAGAGCTCCAGATTCATTTCTGCTAAAATACTGCAAAGGAACCAGGTATCTCCACAGTGAGATGGGCATTATCAGGATCTTGTATAAGATTTGTCTAAAAAATATACCAGTTCAGGTCTCCACATTGCTATGGAAGCACTACTGGATCTAGTAAGTAGATGCCGATAGAACCATAATGGTTTAAAGAGTGTGCAGAAGATAATTTTAAACTCCCATCTTTCTCCAGGGGTTTTCTAGTTGAGTAGCCGCTTCTGTTTTTTATCTCTTCGTGAGAACTTGAAGCACATATTGTTCAAGCTCTCCATGTGATTCAGACTGACAAAGTTGAACTGTCTTGGATATGCAAAAACTATGACTCAAGCTTCAAAATAATGAGATTAGCTCAACATTCATAAATATTTGCGCGTCCTTACTTGCAGAGGCTGTGTGCACCAGAATACATGTAATAAAAATCATAAGTCAACAAAATCTTAAGAGGTGCGTGTCTCAAGCATTAGTTGCAAAAAAAAAAAAAAAAAAAAAAAAAAAAAGGAATCAGAATATGAATCTTTACCTTCACAACCTTTCCTTCAAATATTTTGTAGAGGAGTAGAGGATAGATACATTTCATGTGCACTTCTGAGAACACAAAATTACCACTCTTTTTTAGCATAGGCATCCCACAACTTCGATTTCTCTGTTCAGTTTCTGTCTGTTTTTAAGTGTTGCATCTCAGGAAAAAAAGGCATCTGTGTGCTTATTGCTTTGGAGCAAATGGCACCATTTTCTTTACTGGGACCAAAATTCATTTCTTCTCCCAAATGCCATTCCCAGAGGCAAGGCTGTGGGCCTGAGGTTACCACCTAGCCAAGGGGTTGAAGCCATTCTATCCTTCACATGCAGTCGCTTAACAAGAAGAAACAGAGTGAAAAGAGATGAGACATGGGAGAACAAACAAGCCCTGAACCACTTATCTGAAGAAATGAGAAAAATCACCCATCTGTCTCATCGTCACTAAGAAAGTACGTTCTTTGGAGGACATCCTATATCTTTATGCATTTCTTTACAATATCATTGTACTGTTGCAAACAAATAAAAAAGACAACTTAGGAAAAAAAATGCATCTCTGGAAATGATCTTTCTAACTGTATGATGATATGCCTGAGTTTGGCCTTCTGATTTCCTGACAGCTATCTTAATACACAAAGCCCATTCATTTAATCAGTTCGAATTAATGAAAAAACATTCACTCTCAAGCCAGAGACAAAACTGTAGGTAGGGGGGTTTTAACTAATTTCAAAAAGGGCACCTCCCAGTAGGATTCTGCAGTGCCTGGGAAGCCATCAAGGAAGAGAGAAGCACCATCTCCTTCAAACTCATTCTGGAACCAACTGTGCAAGAGGTTGAATCACTTCAGTGGGAGTAAATGGTGGTAAGAACATCACGTGTTTTGCTCCTAAACAAGGTAGAGAAACTTTACAAGAAAGATCTTAAAGGTGCTACGTTCCTTCAGACCCTCTAACTTATTAAGTATTAATTTCTACGACTACCGAAAAAGGGATGGACTGCTTGGGTTTCTTGATTGTATCAGTTTAAACCACATAAGGTTCCCAAATGCCTGAACAAGAAGCACCAAATAAATTTAGCGGTAATTGTTTGGTGAGCTTGAAATCACGGTAATAAAGCAGAGAAGGGAAAGTCCCCCGTTATGATTGTTATTTCTCCCCCATACATAGCAGACAGATGAGAAGGGATGTTACTGACAAAGAAATGTGCAAAATCTAAGACATTTTGCAAAAGCATAACTTTAGCAAATGCAACCATACGAAGTGCGCAACTCTGGGGAAGAAAGGTAAGAATTTATATGAAAAAAACCCGACATATTCAGGAGAAGTGATGTTTAGCAAAAAAAACAGTTAAGTCAAAAACACATCAAGAAGAGACATGAAAGGAAATGAGAAGCAGCCACATAAGACATCAAAAACGAGAGGACGTAGTAAGAACAGCATAATCTGAAATTCTCTCTGTTCTCTATAGGCTTATATTGTTATAGACCCAGGCAGAATTTTTTTTTTTGTTTTGCTTTTCTTAACCATTCAAAGTTCAGCCCTGCAGCTCTGACTATCTTTTTTATCCTTTTCCAAATGCTCTTACAATACTCTCATGCAGGAGGAGGTTTTCATTATTGAGACTGATAGATTTCTCTTGTAGTTGATAGGACTTCTGCTCTTCGAAAACCTTTCTAGTCCTTGGACATGGCTCAAAGGGAAAAGTTCCCTATGACATATAAAAGTGTTATCAAAAACAGAGATGGCATAGCTTTGTATTTGTAACACTCAGGGGAACAACATATGTGACAGAGACATTTCTCTATCAAGATAAACACCTATATCACAAAAGCTTAACAATTAGCCATGGGGCACCTTTATCACTTGAGAGGAGAAGAATATTGCCAGATGGCAATACAGTTGAGTAATTTTCTCAAAGAAAAAACAAACTGTGCTAATTAGAACTACCAATATTAGTTAGGGACAGACTGCCTTTAACAGGTGCAGTTATAATCTATTGACACCACTCAGAACTCATCACACTGAAGTGTTTTCAGAACTAATATAATCACATATGTTTATATAAGGGGAAATTTAAACAAGAGTAAAACAGGCAAGCCTGGACATCAACCTTTTCCCTACATTTCCATGTGTTCCCAAAACCCTCATTGAATGAAAATTTAGGTCTCACATGAAACTCATTGCCTAATTTTACATACTTGTATTCAAATGAAAAATAGTCAAGGATATGTCACTGGATTTTGAGTCAAAGAGATATGAATTCAATTTATGGTTCCATCATTGTTTTTGAAGTGGTTTGTCCAAAGACTGTGCAATTTGTGCTTTAATTTCTCTGGGGCAGAATGGAGCAAACAAAGCCTTTTCTTGACATGTTCTGGCTGACTCACTTTTGTTAGACTGAAAATTTTGAGAGACTAAATACAGCCCCTTCCTACATGTCGTACTGAGTAAAACGAGACATACTGTTAGAGGTCTTCTATGCCACTTTCATACAACACTGCCAAAAAACAATGGTTGAAAAATGAAACTACCTGTTCTCAAAAGCTGTCTTAAGTCTCTTTGTTAGCTTTAAGCTCAGATACTTTGCAAGTCAAAAGTCACCTCACACAAGATTGTTCCCTAAACATTGTTGAAAGGCAAAGACATGACTGGAAAGCTCCAAAGCACAACTTCAACCCCACGCTACCATTTAGAGTACACAAAGCCTCACAAAACAGCAAAGCACTACTTTACCTCCAACATGCTAATTTGCTGTTACTTACTATGAATGTACATAAAGCACACTAAACCAGAGCTGTGTATAGCCAAAATAACCTGCTGCTGTGCCCTGTGCCTAGAAGCTGCCGGGGAGTAGCTGTGCTTGGTTGGGCACAGCTCTGCACTCGTGCTCACACAGCTTTTGGATGACAGTTTGCTTCTGTCAGCTCTCAGCCAAGTCCATAGAAGTAAACAGCATTACATGACGTCCCTCCTTCTCCACAGGTCATTTCCCTACTGGGACTTGTTATATTTCTGCAGTCATTTGCATTGGAGAGGTCTGGCTCTGGCCGTCACTGACGTCTCTTTCTACTGCTGTCCACGTCCACTACTGTACAACACCACTAAATCATGAGCAAGGGCTGTATCCACCATACAAGTTATTTCCAGCAAGGGCATCTAGCCCCATCACTGTCATGCTACATGCTTCCCACAACCCTTCTCTTTCTGCAGAACCCTGTGGTTACCCTTCCCGGTTACTCAAGAGCCTAGCGTAAAAGTTAGCTGTTATAGAAGCCACCTCTCCTGTTAAGAGCAAGGACTCAATATAGTTATTAACTTCTTATTGGGGTTTTCTGCCAAAATCAGATGCATCAATAACAAAAGGAGAGTTATTCTGGGTTGAGTATGGTTTCTTTTCTTAGTGCCATGTACATGGCCAAACCACAACACCTGTGGCCTTAAAACAAACCCTACTACTACTCAATTTACATATCTACGGCACATCTATGGTTCCTGACAGGTCTTGACATTCAAGGTCGGGAGAGAAAGGAGAAGAGGTTCCTCACAGCCAGAGGCCACACACTGGAGCAAGGAGGCAACGCAGGGACTGCCGCCGCGCTCCGGGGAAGGGATGAGGGCCAAGTCACTGGCAGAGCGGCTAATGCTGAGAAGGGGCTACGCAGCACAGAGCAGGTCACAAAACTAACACCACGAATGTCATGAAAATATCGACTAATAAGTTTTGCAACATTTATTACCATAAGCAATTTGATTCTCAGTCCACTATGGCTTCAAAATGCTCCCTACCATTAAGCACACTGGGAAAATGCCTAGTAGTAAAAGGCTCTGAATGGGAAGTATGCTCATTTCACACTATGAAACTTTCTTGTCAGTTGAAATTTATTCTTCAGATGTTTTTAAACCAAAAATCAAAAACCTAAAAACTACACTTGTTCCCCAAATAAATCCACATTTAAAATTTGTTAGCTGAGAAATCTAAAAATGAAGCGTCTCTACAGCTCGATAGATTCACAGAGGCCACATTTTTTAGCTAAATTACATTCTCCATTTTTTCCTTTTCCAAGGACACAGTAACTTCCATCATTTCCTTCATTTCCTTTAGATATTTTTACAATGAGCTGCCACCTTTACAACACAGAATGAGTTAATAGCACCTCTTCTATTCTTTAACACTAACTTCTCATTTCAGTTTGTGTCATTTCTTGCTGCTGCCAAATGCTGAATATTTTCATTGTATTTCTGACCTTTACATTAGGAATCTTTATATTCTATTACAAAGAGACACTGAGATACAGGATAAACCTGACAAATTTTATCCAAGCTTCTCCCCAGACTTCTCCCCAGGCTCTGGGCTCAGAGAGCATCATGTTTCCAGAGCTATTTTTATTTCAGCTCATCACAAGAATTTACAGAGGAATAGGTGGGTTATGCCTGGCCTGACCTACACTGAGGAATTTCTGTGATATTGGTGTATGTCTGGGAGCTTTAAGATGGCATCAAAATGGTGCTGCCATCGGGACACAAACCTCAGTGCCCATATAGCTGCAATTGCTCTTCTGTGCTACAATGACAGTATTAAATATTATTTGATTACAAAATCCAGCAAAGTTGGAGGCAGAACTTGGGTACAGGCAAAGCTGAATGACAGTGGCTTAAAAAGAACAACGTTGAGGTGCTTTTATAAAACTATATTTTAAATTCTCAATGTGGCAGCTCAGCGTACTATATATAAAAGTGCAAAAATAACTCCTCCCTCTCTATCTCCTCATGCTTAGACATGCTCAGCATGCTCATGCTTAGCTGTGGTCCAGAAGTGACCAAGTACTGAAATACTAAAATACACTTTAATGTAAAAAAAGTTAAAAGGTTAAATCACAAAGTCTTAAATCCATCTCTTCATAAATACCAAGGACCTAACAAGTCTAATAATTCCAAGCAGCAGGAATTTTTCTAGCAAACTAGTGTGAAACAAGGGTTATATACACTAAAAGGTCCCACTCTGTTGTGGAAAAGAGCATTAGACTCTCATCTCTGTATCTTACAACTAGTATTGTAGCATCTGCAAAATGCAGGAAACAGACAAAGGAACAACATATAAATTTCAATGGCTTTAACATATGAAATCAACAGGAGCTAGAAGTTCATATATGAACATATGAAGTTACTCTGGACTTCCAAAGACTGTTTCCTTCTTCCTGATCCACAAAGTCACAGGCTTTGTGTGTGTGTGTGTGTGTGTGTGTGTGTGTGTGTGTGTATGTGTGACAAAACACAATGAGTCACAATTGCTAACAAAGAGCGAGAAATAAAAGAAGTCTCCAAAATACCGTATTCTTGTGTATATGCAAATTATATTTAGGCAATCAAGTCATCTTAGAAGACAACATACTGGCAGGCATACATTTAAGCTTCACCAAAAGCATGTGATCATTAACCTCCTCCTTGGGGATTTTATATAAAGCTGACAATTTCTGCTTCCACCAGTAATGCTTATTTACCAAACCCCGAACTGCACTGAAAACTCCCATTTTTAACAGAACATGTTGTCTGCACGTCAAAGCACACCATTTTGTCCTAACTGTTTAGCAGGGACTGTCAGTCTTTGCTATTTCAAGTTTCAGGTTCCAAACAGCTACCTCTCAAAAACAAACTAAACCAGACCCCTAAACAGGGAAGAAGGCAACTGGCAAGACATACACGCGCTAGTGCCCTTAACAGCCAGAAGCAGCGGACACACAAAGACACACAAAGTAAATAACGTTCAAACATTCTTGACAAACGAGATGAAGTGTTTTTATTCCTCCCTTTCTCACACATGCACAAACCCACGTGTTACAGAGCAAATAATACTCACAAAACAGAACAAAGACCCTTTGTTACTGCTCATAAGGTTTTGCAAAATCTCCTTCTTTGTCTAAAAGGCAACTAGTACTAATAATGTTGCTTGAGCCCTGCTGATTTCAGAACACAAAGCTCGTATAGACAAGGAATATAGCTTTTTCAGAACAACTAGTATCATTAGAAAATACAGACAAGCTTTTGAGCATGCAAGCCCCAATTTCATCAGCATCTTTATTCAGAAAATAATAATAAAAAATACAGCAGCCATTCAAATGCAAACAATTCTGAAGAGACACAATTGGAGCTTAAGGTTTGTTGCACCACAGTTAATCTCCCATCTCCTTGCCCCCTCCCCCCAAAAAGTGCTAATACCAATACAATTAAAAAACAAGCTTAAAAAATCCCAGCGAGCTGTGTCTCTGCGCTTAGTCATCTGCACCGTCAGCAGCAGGTCAGCGCAAACAGAGGAAAAGTGCTTAAAAATGCAGCTTCTTAAGCAGAACTAAACAAAGTATCACATGAAAAACAATCTTTTGTGCTGCACTCCAACTACGACCCCCCTACAGCAGCCCCTCTTCACGGGCTGCCTTAGCGTGCAAGACTTAATGGTAACTGCAGTGAAGTATAAGCCCAGATACTCCTCTGACAAGGTATTCTCCTACCTGCAGCTTCATTTTCCAGCACGAGTGCATATGTGAACCCTTAGTGTGTCTTCCCCTTGTTGCATGACTCCTGTTATCCAGACTGAAGAGAGGGAGCTGTGGAAGCAGAGCTGCTGACTGCCCTACATTTGCCTGCACATGAAGACTTGGTTCTGTACTTGTCTGGGCTTGTTTAAGCCCCGTAAGTATAAACTAGTGTAGCTCAAAGTAGACTAACTACTTCCTTCGGCTGATCCCAGAGAAAGGAGCTGGCAATGAATAATGCATGAGAACTCCCATGAACAGGCTCCATTCCTTGCTGCAGCTGATGTCCTGCTCTCCCCTCAGCCAAAAAGCAATCTGCAATACACAGGTCCCTAGCAATTTCTGGGCTGTAAAGCATAACAATGTTCCTAGTGTCCAAGGAGCAAGGAAAATGCTCTTTCAGATCCATTTTCTTTCCTCTATTCATTAGGCAAATCAACACATCAGGAGATGTTTTAAAGAAAAAAAAATCCATGTAGCTAGAAGTCAAAGAAAGCATGGTAAGCACAGAGCCATACCTCCACACTCCACAGTACTACTGAATTAAGTCAGTGGTTTGGTAATTACTGGGTAATTACTGTATGTTTGGTTTTTATTCCTAAGGGCTACGAAGCAAGAGAAGCCTTAAAAATCAGCAGTGACAACAGAGATAAAGAAGGTGGCCAAACGAGCGAAACAAAACAGCCAAAAAAATGATATATCGAAAAGAAAGCGTAAAGTAAATGCTTGTTCTGGCTGAAAATTCAACTGACTATAGAGAAAAGAGATTGTTCAGGGGTATTTAGTGGGTGGGTGGGGAAATATGGTGGATAAAACCACACGCTTCCTCTCTTAAGCAATATATTCTGATATCTCCGTACAATTTTACAAGCCGGCTACAAAAATCACTTGCTTTCAGAGATTCTTCCAAATACAGGGCTAATTTGCTAGTCCTTTATTTGTAAGCGTAATTACCACAGTAGGAAAACGCTGATACATCCCATTTGAAGGCTGTTCTATTTCTTAGAATTGCTCTGCTTTGACTTGGAGCTCAGATACACAACAAATTACTTGGCATGTTTTTCAGTTACCTGATGCCATGCACATAACATAGGCATCCAAACGCACCTGCCCAGGCTCTCATGAGCAGTTAAGTTTCCTGTAAAGGAAATGTGGTTTTAATGCATTATTTTCATGGAGAGAGCACGTGCAACTTGCTAAGTCCTCAAACTCGAGCAAACTTCTCAGGTCACACAGAAACTTGGAGACAGCCCCTGCTCTCTCCTGCCTTCCCCCTCCCGTCACTGTTACGGCCCCAGCAGGAGAGAGGCAGCAGGTGACCAG
>JAUBNY010000379.1:216604-228701 GCA_032275445.1 Crypturellus soui | reverse complement strand
ACAGGTTGGTGGCATTCTCTTTATAAACACACCAGTACTTCATTTTCTGCTGTGGAGCTTCTTGAGCCTTTCTTCTAAAGAACATAATAAGATGCAGGAATGGACAAGACCAATGGTCTAGTTTGAAATAGTGAGTTCCCAAAGGAAAAGAAAGCAAAACATGAATTAGAGCAAGCCAACCTTTGATCTGCTTGATGACACCTTGACTTTAGTCAGAACTGGTCAGGGAGACATGCTTAGGGTCTGCTCAACCCACAAAACACACACCTGACAATGCACATGCTGTTAAGAACATAGTCTGGTATGTTATGTAAACCACCATATTTATCTTTGATATAATACTGTGCTGGTTGTGGATTGGGGTTTGTTTGATTTTGTTCAGATTGGCATGTCATTTTGTGCAACCCTAAACTTAGAAGCACAGTGCTTCTTTTCTTGGGGTGCTTGCTGTTATCGCTACACAGAAAAGGTAAGGAGTATTAAATGCTACAGAAACTGAGGCATTTGAACCAAACCACATGAAATGCTCCTGATTTCCTTTGCATCCTATCTCCCTCTTCCCTTACTTTAAGCACCAGCAAGACTTACAGCTATTGCTAGCAGACCCTGATTATATCCAAGGGTTAACAGGGACTTCAGCTGGCAAGTGGCCTTGAATGCTCTAACTAATACAACATGAAGAACTAACTGGATCGGTCAAAGACAGCACATTAACAACAACTTGACTGCCGTCCAGCTCATTCGTTAGATCCAGCATTAAAGGTTAACATCAGAAGCAATGCAGTTTGGAGGAGCACGCGGCGGGCAAACCACGGCTCTGGAGGCACGTGAGCAGCTGCAGGGTCAGCTGGGCCATGCACCAAGGACCGCGGGCAGCTCACCTTGTCTTCCACCAGCAGTTCTGCCAGAAGACAGGAGACTTGGGGACACGGATGCATAGACAGGAAAGACTAGATTTGGGAAAAGCAAATTGTTTCCAGGCATTTATTGTTTGCATAGTCCCAGGCCCCATTTCTTCCCAGTAGTATTTCACAGAAGCCATATTTAAAGTGTTTTTTCTTTCTCCAGTCCTAACAGTGTTCTGTCTCAAAGGTCTCAAAGACCTAAAAGTATTACAGCGGCATGGATGGGGAAAAGAGTAATCAACACTCAGACTAGTTATCACTAAAGAATACATAGGGGACACTTATTAATGTCATAGTTTCAGCATCAACTGTCAGAAAGGAAGAAGAGATCTAAAAACAGACTGGGGACTCTCACTCTGGAAGCTCACTGAATGTCAAAACAGTTCCCAGAGCTAATTTAACCTTCTAATTCACATCACACATACACATACCCCCAGCATAGTCTGTTCCCAGAATTACCATTTGTTCGGCTGGGGTCTGTTTCAGTCCCTGCCTGCACATCCTTGCTTCACTGAAGGTGCCAGCATGGCTGCCTAGCTTCTATGGGGAGTGGGCTGGGAAGGAGAAACAAAAAAGCCCTCTTAGGGACCTGCCTGACAAACTCACAGACTGAAATGAGAGAAATACATAGGACAGACAGGAAGTGAGAGATTCCTGTGGGCTCCTGAGACAAGACGTTTCAGTGATTTAAAGCAGTTTGACTGTAAGGACAACTTCCAGCATAGTCCTTGCAACCGAAAGTGGAGCCATGACAGCCTACTCGGATCAGGTTTATTGGTTTAAGTTGTTAAAGGGCTCACTACGTTGTTACTAAGGCCAAGAATATAGGAGAAAAAACAAACAGGCAGTGGAACAATTATTTTTTACCGACTCACCAGGAGCTTTCATGGGTTCAAGTTGTACAGCTCACAGGTGAAAAGAGCTGATGATTTTAACACATAAAAGAAGCAACTTCCTTTATCCTATCCCCAAACCAGTCCTATTGAACCCTTTTCTGTAACGTGACAGGACCTTTCTAGTTCCTTATACTTAAGCAATGCCCCATCTGTAATCAATATCACTCTAGACCTCCTCAGAATCTAACCACTACTAAATATTTCTCCCTAGTCCATAAAATAACCCCGATCCCTTGACTTTTTCAATAATGTGAGTGTTCTCTTGACCTGTTTTCATCCCAGAGTAAAGCTTAAAAAACATACAGATGTTGCAGTGGAACTGATAATGTAGATAATGTAGAATTCAGTGCAGTACAGTACACACAAAAGCATGATGTATACTAAAATCTTTACCTGGGTAAGAGACACAGTCCAGGGGCTAAACAAAGTTATTACATGTGAAGTCCAGACACAATATACTATCAAAAAAATGTTAAGCTATTAATAAGATTCTATTAGACTTAGAATCTTGAAATACTTCAGATATTTTTGCATTCTGTTTCTCATTAACACAATCACAAGATCTCAAACAACTCCATTCACACATGTCATCCTAAGCTAAAAATACAATCACAGTCTCCAAGAAACAGTAACGCAAACATAACAGATGGGCGTATTTTTCCCTCCTTGTGATACTCCAGTATCCTCACCTGGCTACCAGATGCTGTCAAGAGCAAAGGCAATCAAGATTCCTGGCTGCAAGATGCCTGGGGGTTCACACCCCATACTGTTTTTCTCTTTTAAAAAGAAACACAAACAAACAAAACAAAACAAAACACAGACAACAATCACACACCAACACAAGTCACACAAACCTGTTACAGATTCCAAGGCAATGGACCCACCATACAAAGTGTCCATCTGCCTTGAAATCTCATACAAAATGGAAGGTTTGTGTCTTGCTGAAGTTACTCCACAACAATTTCTAGTGTTTTGTAACAAGCTGCTTTAAAATGCAAACATAAGAATAGAGAAGCGACATGCTCATTTTCACAAAAGCAACAACCATCAAGGACTAAAGCACAATTAGGCCTTACTTGATAATCATTTTATTTTCAGGTAACTTTCTGTGAATATCTAATATTACCTGTTCTTCTTTTTCTTTGGTCTTGCTCCTGGAGACTCTGGAAGAGGTAACATCCTGAGCTGGAATGACAGAGATCTGATGCAGTGGCATGTTCATCACACTGCCTTGTTTGGTCCTATCATTTATAGGAAGGAGACTTGAAGACAGCGCTCATTCAGTGCCATTGTCAGTCCTTGCATCTAAAAAGTAGAAATATTAGATGATGGTAAGTTTATTTGAAATGCAATTGTTTCTAAATCAAAGCTAAGTCATCTACTGGACTGAGGCAGATGCCTTATTTTCTCTCCAGTTTATGGAGAGGAGAGTTTTGGGCACATTGGCTGGATGAGGAATAAGGCAGGTTTTAAAGAGCTAGTCTTAGATGAGTCACAGCACAGTCTATAGGGAAGAAAAAAATATATGGAGATACATATATATAAATACATATATACACACACATATATATCCAGCAGTTCTGAAAGCGGCCTAAGAGCAGAGCAAGGGGGCATGGCCCCGCTTTGAGCCTCACGGAGGGGCAGGAGGTGCAGCAGCTGCTCTCCCAGCTGCGCGGGCTGCATGGCTCATGGGAGGCAGTTTCTTCAACCATCGGCTGCACCGTGTGGGATGGAGCTGCCCCAGGCTCTGTGCTGGATCAGATGTTGTGGGTTTGCTCAAACACAGGCAGGGGCCATATCTGCCTCCCACCTACAGAGCAGGAATCATCCCTTGGAGACACTGCAGTGCATGTAATGGGTTGTACCTTCCAGAGCCCTCTGTGATGAAATGCTCCCATCTACGTATCAACTTAACCTGGTTTCATAATGGCAAACGTTATATGGCCTTAGTAAAAGCAGTGATACCAACTTATAATAAATCTGCTTCTATTTACTCCCAGACAGAGGAGGGGAAAAAAAAAAAGAAAAAAAAAAAAAAAAACACACAGGTAGCTTCTGGGTAGTGAACTTCAAAAGTTGGAAGAGAACAGCTGCCAGCACTCATACACTGGAATAAGATCCAATGGCTTCTGTCTGCTATTAGTAGGCAAAGCATCTCACCAACCACACCCATCAGGGACAGCAAAACAAGGAGACTAAACCACCACATTAGCGACACATCAAAACAAAACATACTTTTCTCTGGACAGGGACTGCATCAGAAGGATAGAAGGGAAATTTGCATCTTCATTACACGTATTTTATATATGTATTTTATAGATAAGAAAACTGGATTTTGTTCACAAATATCACTGAATAGTTGGGTTTGAGAGGGACCTTCAGAGATCACCTGGTCCAATCCAATCACCTAGAACAGATCCCATAGGACCATACCCACTTGGGCTTTGAGGATCTTCAAGGATGGAAGAATCCACAACCTTTATGAGCATCTTGCTCCAGTGTACAACTCCCTTCACAGGGAACACATGTTTCTTCTGTCCAGATGCCATTCCCTGTGTTTCAGTTTGCACCCATACCCCTCTCGTCCTTTAAACCTTGTTTCTAGGTTATAAATTAGCCTTCATGTTGTGTTATGGAAAAATCCAACCAGTTATTTTTAACTGGAAACCATGAAAATAGTTTCAAAGCACTGAGGAAGTATAAAGGAGAAAAGAATGGTTCCAGTGAAACCATTTCTTGTCCTCTCACAAAAACACTGATCCCCAAACTAAAATAGTGCCATGCAGATATAACATTCATCAAAAAAAGAAAAGAATCAATAAAAATAAAAGAACAAGGGTAGATGTGAAGTTGGGCAGATGTCAGCCAGCTGTATCAAATACTTCTTCTCCATTTAATTTTTTTGCAAAGTTCCAAAAATTCTTGTATAAGAAATCAACTTGTTGTACCAACTCGCAATAAGAGGACGCATCCTGTGAGCTGTTCCTTTCCTAAGGCCATTAGAGAACATTATGATCAAAATCCCATGGCTAGGAATCAGAAGTTCACTGGACTACACACACCTGTCCTTTTTCTAATTCAACTTTACACAATGAAGCATTAAAGATAGGGAAGGCAGTAATAGACCTAAATTAACCAAAGCTGGCAACACTAATCTGAAAGGCAGGAATAATTAGCCATACTTTTTATTAGATTAACAAAGTTGCAATAAATCAAAAGCTTTTTGAAACATGTAAGATCATGCAGTGTTTAGTTGAAACGTAACCTGTCACAAATTAGACATAATCAACAGTGTTTAAAAGAAGGCTTATAGAGGAATTAACACAGCAAGAACTATATTAAATAGGGCAACTGGATGATGCACTAACTCTTCCAGTTCCATAAAATATCAAATGCTTTTTCTCTTCCCTCCATGTTAAAAAAAAGAAATCAGCAAAAAAGGAATTAGATAGATGTTTATATTTTACTGCTTAACAATTTGGTAGTGCTATATGGCAACACTTAATGCATTCACTTAACATAACTACATAAATATTTTATTGAATGTAACAGTTAAGTAACTACAAATTTTAAAGATAGGCCAAGCTTCCCAGATTTTTTGATTCCATGGAAGATGTTGATCTGAATCTATTTCCATTAGACTTCCCAGGAGTTCAGCAGTTGTCTAAAACAAAAACAGTCTGTGACCTTTCTGCTACTTTTCCTTAACTGAAGGAAAAAAAACCCATGGGACTTTATACAGGTAATGACAGTGCATTGTCCTCTTTTCACAGAGGGGAAAAGAGTTACTAAAGGTTACACAGTAAGTTGCTGGCAAAAACAACAGTGACAAAAAAAAAAAAAAAAAAAAAATAAAGAAAAGAAAAAGAAAAACCTGCTGCCTCCTCGGGCACCCTCCACTTGCTGGCTGCAGCACTCAGCCAAATTCAAGAGGGCTCCTGCTCAGGGTTCAGGCCATGTTACTGCACAGATGCTAAGGCAGCCCTTCATAAAGCATCCATGACAGCCACGAAGGCTCCATAACTTGTAGGCCTAAATACAGAACACCGTTTCTACGTGCATACATAAGCACTGACACGTATTCCTTATTGGAGGGAAACATGGGACTTACCAGCGCTATTTAATCTCAGCTTTAGTACAAAGGGAACACACTGAACATCCCCTGTCCTCTGCACACCAGTTCAGCTTCATCCTTGAGTGCCAGAGGAGAGAGATGCTCAGGCTGAGGCAGGAATGGAAGGTATTTTCCCAGGAAAATAAAAGAAGGAGATTAAATAGAGAAAAATGTTAAGTTCCAATGAAAACCTGCAGGGCAATGTGTTCAGTGCTACTACCACTGATGGCTGGGCCAGTCTGGAGGGCATGGAGAATGGACACCGTTTTGTGTCCCCCTCGGAAGGGGTTCTTGGACTTGCAGACACGGACATCTTATTGCCTGACCTGGGAAAGGGAAAACCAGGAAACAGAGTTAACTTCCTCCTATTATTGCAAACAAATCAAACCAGGTTTTCTACAACTACTTCAATACAACTACTATTAGAGTTATCTGAAAGAGCTCAGACAGCAGATACAGCCCAAGCAGGTATTCAGAGAAGGTGTGAAACCACCCTCCTCTGGTGCGGGGGCCTGGCAGATGTCCCCAGAAGAGCCTGCCTATGCTCCAGGGCACCTGTGACGTGCTCTAAACTCAATCCCGATGCCACACCAGTATCTCAAATCTGGAAATTTGCCTAAATGTGCACACTTAGGACTTGTCAGAGTCAACCTGAAAACACCTTAGGTCCAACAGCACTAATTAAAGTCAACTGACCATCTGCAGCACCAAGTGCAACCAGCCAAGGATGCCAAAAAAGCAGTGCTACTCCACAGAAAAAGTTAACACAAGCTCCATAGGACTTTTTCCACAGCTAAATTAATACCACAGGATCCTTGCTGGGGGTTTGAGAAGTTTGGCATCTTGGAACTGGGATCCAAGCCTCAAGCACATTGAATCAGGGACCTGCCAAAAAGATATTCAAGTAGGAAAAGCTGATGCAAGGGGACTGCTCCTAGATCCTTGTTCAGTTCGGGATTTACAGCAGTCATCCTGCTCCACAGTCAGATGCTTAGGCACTCACTGACACAGTAACTCAACAGTCTATCCAATAGCAACATTGTCCAGTGACATGAAAAAAACAGCTATAAAACTGATTCACATATTGTCTATTTCTTGGAATAAGAAGTCAATATAAATCATGACAGATATAATTCAACTTTAGTAAAACATCTGTTTGTAACAGAGATAAGATTAAAAAAAAAACACACTATTTATGGGACTTGGCTTCTTTAATGGCTATTGCCATAACCCAGCAGTTTTCAATCTTTTTCAATTTACATACACGGACTTTTATGTGGAGTTGCAGTCTTTGTACAGTAAGCATAAGCCCAAAGAGAACAGACTTGGTTTCTTAAACAGCTTTTATGGCTCACATGCATACTAAGGACTGTTGGGGATGTACAAGCCAGAGGCTTAAAAATGCTGCCTTAAGACATTACAAAATATTGCTGTGAACTCCGATCTTCTGAAACTTCCCCTTTCTATGTAATGTGAAACCTGGCCAACCCAAACAGGAATGGAAACCCTCCAAAGAAACCTCAGACTACTGCAAGTCAGCGTAACAGATTCATCAGCAGGCACACTCTCTCTAAGTGAAACGTGAAACCATCCATCAACACTGTTTGGGAGACCTGCTTTTCTGCTGGAGGCCTAGATGAGAGATCTGAAAACCCCATGAACATTAAAAAACAAAAACAAACAAACAAAAAACCTATATTTTTGTTTTGAAAGTGTCAAAAGTTTCTGACACTGCATTACGAGACTGAAATTCCCACATGAACAGTTACTTTCTTTGCCTGCCCTGCCATTTCAAAGGAAGGTGGCGTATACCTACTTTTCATATGCTGTGTAGTCCATATCTGCAAATATTTCCCAATAATTTGCGTTGGCATCAGCTTGAAGCTTTTACTTACATTATTTTGAGCCTGTCTGAACTCTTCCCCGACTAATATAGCTTACGTAAACCTTTTCTAGAGATGACAGATGTGCGATTTCAAAAAGAGGATCTTGCATCTGTGATTCATTTTGTTTTACCATAGCTTAAGCAGTGCTTTGTTAATAGTATTATTTAAGAGAGGTCATCAAGGCACAACCGCTTCACATGCACTTTTTAGTTTGACAAACAAATCTAATCAAGGGGAGTTACACTGAGGGAAGACAGAAGAAACAACCTTTCTTTCCCAAAACTTTCCCTGCGGTACCTTTCACATTTTAATGCTATCTCAATGCTAAAAGTGAAGAGAACCTTTGTATTCACATCTTGCTTTACACTGGTATAAGTGTGAAGTATTGCTACCTACAGCTATGCTTCTGACCATATAATTTGCACTGTTTACCAGCTCAACTGCAACTTCCCACTTTAATAAGTTATCTCAGTTCCTCCTTTCCTCCACCTGCTAGCATCCTAAAAATAATGAGCTTCAAGATTGATTTTTTTTTAAATTATGCTATTATTTAGTTGAAATGAACAGAAAGAGGTAGAAAGGGGACAAGGGATCCTTGTGCACAATCTGCTTGAAAGTTCAAGGCATAGGAATATATTGCTGTTAACACGCATACAGAGAATAGATGTATATCAACCTTCAGTGACTCCTCTCAAAATAAGAATATGATTGTACTTACAAACAGCACTTCATAATACAACTAGACAAGCAAGCTGTTAAAACCACAGTATCAATGAATAATGGGTGCCAAGCTCTTAGCGCTCCCACCTCTCTGATTTCAATGGAAGAGGGTTCAGAGAAACAAATTCCTTAAATTCAGTCCCTTCCAAATCAAATCAGTTGCTAAGTGTAATTATGTTTCCAGCTTAGCAGCACTCAACAGAAAACAAGCACCTCTTCTCTGTGTTCCAACAACAAGATAATAGAGTCATTACAATCCCTGAGGGAATAGAAAAAAAAAAAGAAACAAAGAAAGAAAGAAAAAAGAAGAAGAAAAAAAGAAAACAACAAAAAAGGCTTTTGCCCACTTACATTACTAGTAGCAGCTGGCCTGCATCACAAGCACCACAATCATCACTGATATCCTACAGCACCCACCAAATGCCAGGCGCTACCCACACACGCGTGTGCTCAGGCAGACAGCTCCTGCTGCAGACGTGGAACCTGTGGGTAATGCCCTGTGTATTTTCTGATGAACGTTTTTGATATCATCAGTGATGCCTGGGACAGTCTCTATCTCATAAGCAAAAAGAAACAAAAGTTAACTGAGCAATTTCAGTCTCTGCACTGGGGATCTGTAAGGGTAGAGCCTGGGAGAGGTCTCAGGACTTCAGCAGTGAGGGCTGCTGCTGGCTGAGCCATCAGGCAGCTCTCAGCTGCTCTGCTGGATCTCCAGATCCACCTGCACCAGTTCATACTCCTGGCTCTTTCACTGGAACCACCACTGCTCTACCTTACCCCCTCACACCAAACTCAGCTTCCAGGCCCCACGGCGCTTCCACATAAAGCAGGCCTGACACAGGAATCGCACAGCCATCTCCTCCAAGGCTTCAGAGCTGTGCTCCACACAGGATGCAACATTAGAGCACGTAATATCACTCTGAGCTCTGATCCCATCAAACCTTGCAATAAACAGTGTGGCTTTCTGAGAAATTAACGTCCCTCTCCAAAAGCAGCATTTTTCCCCTCTGATCTTGCAGTGAATCCATACTGCAGAACAAAAACTAGGTGGCCGCAATCATGTGGATGCAATTAAATTTTCTTTAAAGATCAGAGCAACGACTTCCTTTGTCATAATAATCACAGCTAGGTAACTGCATGCAACAGTGCCATGCCCTTTCCCAAGGTTTTGAAGAAGGGTTTTTTTTCTTTCTTCATTGCATGCCCTAAACTGCTGCGCAGCATTAACCTACACCAATTCCACCACACATGCTGCCCGTTCATGCTGCTAAAGCAACTGCATGTGCATCATTTTCTCACTAACTCAGGAAGGTGGCTAGAGATAGTGGTGGTGAGACTTGATGTGATTTGAAATGCTTAAGTTTAATGAAAATGAAAAAGATCATCGGGAAGACAGGTTTGGGAATACTTGAATTGCCGTAGTCAGTCCTCTGTAGTTGCCAACCAGCTCAGAAAGGCCCCAGCACGGCCACTAGCTACACAACATGCAGTCCTTTCCCCTGTTCCTGGGAAAGAGCTCAAACCCACAAGACTACAACATGCCACAGAAAGAGAGCACGCGACAGATCAAGGACATTACAACACTCCAGACCTCTAGAATAACAGGAATTTGTTACACAAAATGCCCGCATGATCAGGCAAACCCTTCTACCACATGGTGATGGAGTTTTTAAAATCAAATTGTGATGAATGCTGTAATCAACAGAAAAGCAGGACATACTAAAACACACCTGGAAGAGCAAGAGCGATCTGCACCAGCACATATTTGCATGCAAGTTTCTAGTCTAGCATACCAGTCCACATGATATAATGTAACACATGGATAATTTATGATCACTTCCCATTCTCTACTGTAATCTTTTCTGGGTTCATAAAAATTGAAAGCAGCTCTGTAATGCAGAGAAAAAAATTGCTCTGTACATTTAACTTCAAAATTAATAAAGATCTTTAAAAATAAATGAATCAGCTTACAGTGAAGACAACGAAAGCCTGTATTTCTCAAACAGTGTAAATATTTACAACAGCAGATAGTGAAGAAACAAAACAATCTCATTATTGTTCAGCAAAGACATTGCTCGCATTCTGCATTATATACAGCTAACAATGATGTATTTTTTAGGAAGATTCTCTGCCATATCACTTATTTTCCATTACATCAGAAGATAACGTTTGTGAAAGCTAGTTACAAACAACAGGAGCCGAAGCAGCTTTCTTCACTATTGTTTAATTGCTAAGAGCCTTCAATATTCCTCTTGAGCTGGAATAAAAAGAACACACTATTGACTAAATGCTTTTGTACTTTGAATAAGTATGAAATCATTGCCTCTTTCCCCTCTAGCAAATAAGAAATTTCAAAAATAGTGCACATACTGTATTTCTTTTTAATGATTTATGAGTTGAATCCCAGATAACTATCTATTTGCAGTTTTAGGTTACAACATATCTTTTCTTTCAAAGTCTTAATAGAAATCTAGATTTTGGCATCATTGTGACAAACCTTTAAACTTATTGAGGAAATAGCTATGAACCACATTCCTTAGGACTTGCAGAACCCAGGGATCAGAGAGTTCAAATCAGTTTAAGACGTTCGAGAGCAAAGAAGGCAACATAGCAAGTATTCTGTACCTAACTCTTCCACAATTTTTCATGACACGGATAATATTTCAGACTATAATTTCCTATGCTTTGAAAAGAATCAGAGTTGCTAATGCAAAACTAGCTACCAGTAGTTATAAGCTATCCCCCAAGTTATTTTTCATGTTAAGTACAGAGAAAAATGCTAGGAGACGTTGAAGTGCAGCAGCTTTCAGCCAGAGCTTTTCTAACGGAGATTACATTCAGGCACTTTATAGGATCATAGTTTTCAGCTTTTCCCAAGGTGATGCTTTCTGTTCACAGTGACAATATCCAGTAAGAAACCTCCTTTCCACAGCAGGACATGGGACAGGTCGGCACCGTGAGCTGTGTGAGGACTCCCACTCAAAAAAAAAACAATCCACTCTGTGGTCCAGAGTCCCCAAACACAAACACTTACCTTGACCCACTTTTTTTTTGTTTCAGTTTTTACCTATATGGACACATGCTTGTTGTGATTTAACAAGTCAGATCATTTAAGTTCTTCACTTTAGTCGCTCCGGTGCACAAGGGAAGGGTAACGATACCTCCACCTCCCTGGACTCAGCACCTTCCATCCACACACACCGCTTCCATGGGGTGGAATTGCTCCTTACTGTTGCTGTATACAGTATCTGCCCCGAACAGGAGCCTAAACTGAAGTGCTACTGTAAGATGAACAATAACAGCAGTAGATACATTAATCACTCCTGTAGTTTCACACCTGTACAAGCAATTGCTGTGGTCAGCAGCAATTGCCAAATCCTTAATTTGACACAGTTGCTAGAGACAGGATATTTCTCACCAATTTCAACAAAAAAAAAAATTGCACTCTGAAGAGTTTAAAAACCTGTGTCACAGCATTACCATTAAAATGTAAAGCTCTGTAAATCCTACAGAGTCCAGATCCATGAACAAAATTCATTCCCCTTCAGCTGCAACCACACAATGGTATAGGTAGTA
>JAUBNY010000379.1:191142-203659 GCA_032275445.1 Crypturellus soui | reverse complement strand
CACATATTTAAAGTCCCAATAAGAGAAGTATCTGTGGGCCCAGCAGACTCCAATTCTCCCTAGGAGCAGCAAAGATTTCTAACATACAGTTATTAGGCTCTGCTCTCCAGAAATACTCCTTTCAATAGGAAGTCTTAGGGGTAGAAGCTAATGCTAAAAAAAAGCATGCTGTACATCTCTGCCTCCTTTTCTGCCTTACATATAGCAGTTTTTATGTGGACAAGCAGCACTCATTGCTCCTAGATAACAATAAATGATATTTTTCTTCTACAATACTGGTCTGAGCATCTGCATATTTCCAACACCACAATAGTTTGGGGGATCACTTTCAAATTCCACAGTGGTTTGGGTCATCAAAGTTATTTGGATTTTGGGATGAAAAGTTGTTCCTTAATAGCAATTAAAATTATTTCCACCATGTTTTTAATGGTTGTACCGGTCTCCTATGTAATTGCCTTCACAAAGTGCGGCATGTTCTTGCAACTTTTTACACTATAGCATATAGTATTAAATCACTAACTATAATGGCCATTAAAGACTCAGGGCTGGATCAGCTCCATACATATTTCCCAGGGTGCAAAATGACAGTGTTTATCACACTAACAAGAGGTGTTGGTAGAAGATGGCAGTTCTCCTAAATCCTTCTAGCTGCCTCATCCTCTCCTCAAAAATCCTTGCAAATTGGTGTGTCAAGAACCTTCATGCACTCCAGTGCATACATACTCATTTCAGATGTGTTTTTGTAACCTACCATGGATATTAGCCCTAAACATAGAGAAGGAAAACAATTAGGCCACATAATATGACATCTGTTAAACGAGACATCAACAAGTTAAAGTGAAGAATGTTAAGCCTGAGGACCGGGAAACTAAACCGAGGCAGGGCCGTGTAGGCTGCTAGGAACACGCAAGTCTTCCTCTGTATGTGCCTGCCTGCACAAATAGCCGCATACACAGACGGGACGGGATGTTTTCTTAAACCTTTTGGTTAGGTTCTTTCCAGGTCAGCTCAGCTGCTCTATTTCCTTCCACCTGCCTATGCTGTGCTCTGTGCCTGTCCATCTGAGCATTCTCTCCTATGTACACGGCTGGAAGAGAGCAGCGGAATTTCTCCAGTCCCCTGAGGACTCCTATTTTATTGAAGATGAGCCTAGAATTCACTGTTTTCTGCATTGCTGCTCTGCTGCTTTCTGCCTATGCCAAATGAGTAAACCAGATTTCGGTAAGAAATGGAAAAAAGAAGAGTAGCAGCAGAGGGTGAAAGGAATTGACATGAATCCAAGCAGGAAGACGGTTGGAAATACAAAGACAGACAATATCCTTCCCTAACTATTGTTTATTCAACATTCATTCATTAACACTTCCAGATTCTGAAAGGAGAAAAACAAAACAAAACAAACACCCTTACCTTTATAGGAACTGGGATTCCTTAAAACTTGCCAGTGTGCTGCACACAGAATGGGCTTTAGCTTCCTCTTTAGGATAAGTGGAAGTACCTTTTGCCATGTTCTCCCTTAGAGTATGAAGAAAATTAATGCATCCCTGTTGTCAATCTAAAAGGGAAATTATTTGCTGGGCATGTTTTTTTTTTTTTTTTTTTTTTTTTTTTTTTTTTTTTAAGAATACTGAAAGTTAGTTTTCTAAATTCCCTCAAGAACAGGAAAGGAACAACTGCCACTTCATTTCTTCACCAGCCCAGAAAATCAATGCTGTAATACCAGGAATGTTGACACATGCAATGACCAAAACATACTATCTGAAGATTATTTTTTGCCCTAGTAAA
Organism: Crypturellus soui; assembly: GCA_032275445.1. Taxonomy (NCBI): domain Eukaryota; kingdom Metazoa; phylum Chordata; class Aves; order Tinamiformes; family Tinamidae; genus Crypturellus; species Crypturellus soui. The sequence goes on along the minus strand of JAUBNY010000379.1, from coordinate 201,877 downwards.
TGGCAACAGATTAATAACAGAACATAAGGAGAAAATACATCATTTGTGAGAACTGCATGGAAGGCACCTGAAAGATGCTACAAACTGAACTGTACAATAAAACACTGTACAGCACCAAGAGCACCAAGACTCATTTTGTGAGATAGAAGGAGAAAGAAAGCGCAGAAGGGAGGTTACTCATGAAATACACACTGGCAAGAGATCCAAAGAGTTGCAGTCACTGTAAAATGTTTTTCTTTCTTTAATTTGTCCATGTAAGCTCTTTTGTGTTGACTGGCAAGCAGCCAGTCAGCCCAGCAGAAGACACAGCTTGGAGTTTGTTCAAACCAAGGCTGGTGTGCAGCTTTACCCACAGAAGCACAAGGTTTCACAGCTCGGGTCATTTTTAATGAAAACCCCAACAGAGCTCCAAAGAGGTGCTTTGCAGACATTTTAACAAGCATCTTCCCAGTGCCTGAAACTTACAGATTTTCTTCAATGTCAGATGAAAGTCAGAAATTAGCAGTGTGATAAATTTTACTAAAACTTAACCTTGGAAAGTCACTAGGATGAGATAATTTGAAAGTCATTTCTGAGACAGTGGCAGAATTAGGTAACTCACCCAATTCCAAGCTCAAGGAGGTAGAGGAGAACATTTGTCCTGCTGAGCCTACCACTTAGCAGTTGATTTTCTGAACCTTCTCCCCCGCTGCAGCAGCTAGACTGCATTCACCGAACACACAGGAGCAACAAAGGCACAACAAGAGCCCGTTTCTGTGTAACAGAACCTGGAAAATATCTTTCTCGTACGTATGGCTATAAAGGATCGAACAACTTAAAGCTAAAGGCACACGATAGAAAAATGGGAACTAGAGAACTTAAGATGACAGAGGATCTCTGTAGGTATCCTGCAAAATTAGAGAAGGTTCAGAGAAGCACAATGAGCACAATTAAGACCCTAAAACAGCAAAGACTGTGAAGAAATTGAAATTGTTACCAGAAAAAGGAGATGAATAACAGGAAACATAATACAAATGCAGAACATAACTGAATGCTCCAGAGACATTTCTCACAACACTATGGAAAAAAATGTTAGGAAATTCAAAACTACAGTAAAATGCTTTTCACACTACATATAATTAGTTCGTACATCTTAGTAAGGAACTTAGTAAGGAAGTTTTTCATACTTCAGACCAGTTGCTAGCACTAGCAATGAGATCCAGTGCTGAAAACCGGTAACCGCACACTTGGTTACTGATAGTGAACATGAAGAGATAGTGTAGCTGTCTCTTCATGGTTAGAAGACCAGGTACTATTTCTTACTACGCGTCCAGCTTCCACTAGCCAGCAGACCCCACTGAAACTCACAGTTGTGAGGTGGATGCATGGGGAGAAATAGCAAGCAGCTCTCTTTCCCTGCACATTAGCTAAGAGTTTTCATTATATATAAAAAACATGTAGAGGCACATACTTTTGAGGCATCCTTCCCCTGAGTTTTTTCAAAAGCTTTGGAATAAGGCAAAGGCAAGGCAAGGAATGCACATTATTGCTGACCTCCTCAGACCTGTTCAGACCAAGCTAAATAGATGCTATTAAAAATATACAATAAAAGTTTTCCATATCTAGTTTTCTTTGTAAACAACATTATCACCCAAACTTTCCCCATTCTTAATGTATCTGCTGCCCTCTGGTGTATCCCTCTGCAACTTCATACAGTGAACAACTCACCAGGTTCTGTTGGAGAAGTCCATGTTTAAGAGGGAAGTTACTGTGTTAACGGGCAGTTCCTTTGCAGGCTGATGCTTGTAATAATTTCTGAAAAATATCAAGATACTAAACATGCTCATTCTAGTAAGAGACTGAAGAACAAATGAAACCAATGTGTTTCAGTGACCACTGCCAGCCCAAATTCCTTCTAAATTAGGCAGTTTCAACCAACTAAAATGAAGACCACTTCAGTCTGAGAAGACTGTTACAGTAACAGATGCCTCCCCCTTTTAGCTTCTGTCTTGTCTTTCCAGTTTAACATTTAAAAGAATGCCATCCCTGCATAGCCAGGTATTAAACTGGTATTTCTGTTTTTTTTTTTTGTTTGTTTTTTTAATAAACTACTTTCCATCAAATATACATGCTATAACCATAAAAGAACTTACAGCCAATATCACAAGGCTACATTGGCAAGACTGATAAAGAAACCCAAACATATTGGGTTACATATGGATTCATTATGAGGGAAAAGATGGAGAAGGTAGAGGATGGCACATGGAAGAGCTGGAAACACAGCCTGCAACTCACTGAGTGTGTGTGGGGGGGGGCTAGGAAGGAGGACTGTCTGCAAGCAGTAGCCACAGACAAGAGGTTCATCATGTATCAGTAAGACAAGATGCACGCTGGATTCTGCAGTTTTCTTAAATCTTGCACTCATTTTAATGCATTTGACTGCTCAGAAGCAACTGTCTTTGAGATATAGCCAGTACTCCCAAGATAAACACATTACAATTGAGTTTCTTATTCATGGAATCAGCTGCGGGAAAGGACTCAGCCCAAGGAGCCAATCCATAGGTGGCTGCATGACATGGTTGCACCTTTTGAGAAATATACAGAAAAATCTATCACATTATTCATGAAAGCCTTCTGAAGGCTTCAAATTGCAATTGATCTTTAACCACACAATCATCTTAGGGAAACTCTCATCATACAGAGGGATTTCTCAAGAATGCTGTAGGATCTCAGAAGGTCCCAAGAGCTAATGACAAGAGTGAAAGCAGAGGACCCCCTTCTTGAGCGTGCTGATAAAACGGGTGGGTGAGATTTTCATCAGCAGAAAAAGCAAACATCTACCTGACGGCAAATAGAATGACAGGGAAGAACTTTGTCTTGATAAAGACCAGCTCGCTGAGCTACTTTGTTCAAGGCAGCTGCCTGCTGAGGAAATAGACAGTTCGGAATATAAAACAGGTCAAAAAGTAACTGTCCAAACATCATTAGAAATAGATTGTTCTGCCCGCGTTTTGTAAGTGTGTTTGACTGGTTTATCCCCAGGTTGGTTTCGCCACTGACATCTAGTGGTCCCCACTGTACTGTAACACAACATAGTTGAAACAGCATCTGTTACCTTTTAAGCAATTGCTTTTTTTGAGGGAAAACAAAAATAAAGTAGAACATGTCTGATTAACTGAAGAGTTTTGCATTCAAAATCTATTATCTGTATATTTGCTCACCGAACATAGAAAAAAAGGAGATTTTGAAATGATGCTGTGAAAGGGAATATTTTTTTACCCATGCACAGATAGGCTCTCAACATTTAATGGTACATGCAACCAGAAAGGCCAAATATAAACTAGGATTTCAAACTAAAGAAAACAGGAGGCTGCTTTGGAAAGTTACAGTTAAGAAAGTGAGGGATTATTTTTACACATTAAAAACAGTGTTACTGCCCACAGAAGCCCTATGGCTCTGCACTGACGCTCTAACATACCAACTTCACAAGAAACAGCCCAAGTTCTTTTCTGCAATAAGCAGATCCACTTTTTAAAATAATCATCTTTAAACAGAGCAATATCTATAAAAATGTAATTACTTTCTCTCATTCTTTTTTCCCCTAGCACTTCGAGCAAGACTACCCCCAAATAAAATGAGGGCAAAAGCTCCAGCAATCAGAACAGCGCAGGCTCGCCCAGCTGTCCCATGGTTGCACTTGGCCTTCCTCATCACACAGATGTCCTCGCACGGGCAGAGAGCTGCTCAGGACTTACAGAGACCCCAGAGAAAATCCCAAAGGCAGGTCAAGATGAACTTGAGTCATGCAAAAGCCGGAAAAACACGACTCGGCAGTAGTACAAGCACCTCCTTGCAGACACAAGCAGCTCTAATCCACAAGTCACATCTAGGAGACAATGTCCCTTGTTATGAAACTTCAAAGTACCCAGAAAAAGATTAAAAATCAATATTTATCACAATATCTAAATAAGACAGAAATACTTTTTCTTTTGTTTTAAATAAATTTTAACCTTCTTGTCTCCTAATGAAATTTGCTAGTAGAAGGTATTAGTGCAGTTACATTGCATAGAGATGGAAGCTGAGCAGATATGGGCATTGCAAACACACAGGTTTTGTCACCACTGCCTTCTAAGGGTTCAGAGAAAGGGAATCTTTTATTCAAGATCCAAGAATACTTCTGACACCTGTGTGACACTTACACCAGAAACCTGGAGATCATTCACCAACAGATCGGCCTGGTTAAACATCCTCAAGCTCCTCAGATAAAATTTTAAAAAACAAAAATAACAAACAATAAAAAAAGGAAAAGAAAAAATATACATCAGAGAAGCAGAAGAGCACACCAAGTCATTGTTAAACTTCCACTATGTAAATGCTTTATGATACAATCTAATTATGTGAACAAATGCACAAAAGCTAAACATTTGTCTACAACAGATGCATAGCACCACAAAGCACTGACTAATACTTAGAAAAACAAATCATTAAGTTTACATAGTAAACAGTAATTAACCCATAGCACAGTCTAACACGGGATTTGTCAAAACCACTCAGCATACAAGTTAACAACTAAAATATTAATTACAAACTTAAGTGCTCTTAGGGCTATTCCGCTTTCTGAAAATAACAGTATTTGTCATAGAGTACTGGAGATCAGATCAAAACCTGAAGATTTATGCATAAGAAATACCTGTATCAAGTATAATAAAAATGAGGTATAATAAAAGTAATGAGCTACACACATAGAAATTAGATTACTATACTGTGTTCTCTGAGAAAAACGGTTGCACACTTCAGAGAAGAATTATACAGACACAGAAAGGGAAATTACAAAACAAGCAGAGATTTGACTTAGACATTTTCTGACACAAATCTCAGTCATGCAGCTTTAGTAAAAATTTTATAATGATCCCAATGCACTGCAAAATAATTTCCAGTCACTTACAACTTAATTTTGTTTTTTTAAGGATGAGAGGCTATGTTATTTTAATTACACTCCCTATAAAAGTCTACTTTGTCTTCAAAGAGACCAATATCTCTAGTTTAGAAAGCTGATGAAGTTCAAACCACTAATGGCTGGAAAACCATTGTCACATTTCCCTGTTTCTTATTCGTTCCCTTTGGCATGAGGTATTGTCATCTGTACAGGAGATACAATAAGAACTAGATGCATTAGGGTCATGACTGAAATTCCCAAAGGGTTTAAGAAGATGCAAGTGGCTAACACAAAAAGGAATTTTCTCCAAGGATTAGAATTTACGTTACTACTTTATCTTTCATTTATCCTCTTCCTTTTATGAGCCCAACTTTTAACTGCCAAGCACACCAGCTGCTACCCTCTGCTTAAAATGCTGCACACATTTTAATACCACAACCAACCCAGTGATTGAGGAAGCTGGCAAGAAAAGGTGCAAGTCACAGGAAAGTTTTCACTTTAGGATTAAGACAGCATTTAACTGTTTGGATGCAACACAAAATTTTGTTTTAAAGTATATTCAGAACAGAAGGCCTCAGGGAGCATATCATCTCTGGAGGCTTTGCATGTGTGAGGCATTAAAAAATTTTCAACCATTTTTCCTCCCACAGCTACATGCTCCTTCACACTGTCCCAGGCAAGTACTGAGCTGCTCTCATACAGGAGCAGCTGGAGATGATAAAAGCTCCAGATTAATACCTGTCAGTAGGTGAACACACATCTCTCAATGTTCCTAATGAAATCAGGGGGAGTTTTACTACTGGCTTCAGGAGGAGCAGAGATGAGCCAATACTTTTGAAAGACAAAAATCCCAAGCCCCCACCCTCTCCAAGTAACTAAATCCAAATCTTATTTAGGAGCATGCTGTAAAATAGGAAGAGTTATTTTGTATATTTATTATAAGAGCAAAAACCAGAATAAAATTTAATATTTATTAGAATTTCTTCCAGTAACAGCATTCAACATCTTAACAAACCAAATTGCGAAGTCTTAAAAAATCTAGGATTACAAAAAAGTTAAAATAAATTGTTCCTTATATTTAATGGCAACAAAGGGGAAATTTTCTATTTAAAAAAACTGGCCTATAAACAGTATCATTTTAAGAAAGTGTGATTAACATGATATGTCATTTTCAGAATGGATACATAGCATATGAATACCAATCTGAATGGAACACAGAGGGACAGAATGCTGCACCCCTTGAAGATCTCAGCAGGCTGTTTGAAGAAAAGGGAGGGAAGAGAATCTTTCTAGTGAAATAACTTAAAAATCCCACGCAATGGACAAAACGCAAGAGTACAGAAGACATTACACCCTCATTACAGCACCCCCTCAAGTCTGGTTACAGTAAATAAAGTTAGTAAAGTGCATCTTTTAAAGACTTGTCTAGTGAAATAGCTTTCCAAATATAAAACACTTAACACAAGACGTGCAGTAACAGTTAAATCATAGTGTCAATTTTTAAAAACTATCTTTAGCTTTTCATTCACTAAAGGAAAGTGTTAACTGCAGTAGTGTTCACATTATTCTTCAACAGGATGCGTCCTCATGTGCTTTTGTTACTCATCAAATCTTTAGATATGGAGCAGGGCAAAATTATGCAGTTTAAGCAAGTGCTTCTCTGAATGCAATACAATTCTTCAATGGCAGAACGGCCACATGCAGCACAACCAAGTTAGATTTTGGGAAGCTTTGGTGCACTAACGACGGGATTGGTCTCCTGCAAATACCTTCGCCCTGCACTTTTATAGTCGTAGGTACAGGCGTGAGTCTCTGCATAGCGGTGAGTTGCACAGAAGTTGTTTCCACATCTAAAGAATCAAGAATATTAGATGTTACACGTTACAAGTCTTTCGCTCTGAGATGCTGGAAGCCCTTTGGCTTAATCACGTCTGGCTTATTTAACATAATTGTTTGGATTCTAATCATCCTCGACTGATAACATCAATTGGTGGGAAATCACTATGACATCTTTGTCACTTGCTATAGTTCTGACCCAACACTCCCTTCGGCTTGGAAGTCAAGCAAGACTCGTACCCCTGCAATCAGCTAACCAGGATTACGAACTGTTACAAAAGCCTGGGCTTGCTTTGTTGTTGGGTCTTTTTTTTTTTTTCCCTTCTCCTTCTCCCCAAGATCAAAGATCAACAGGTAGAATTCAGTGGACAAATACAAAGATCTAAAGTAATGGTATTGGGTGAAATCCACATGATGTCTTTGAATAAAAGTCACATCATTTACAGTGTCAAGGTAGATGTTTACTTCAGCACCAATTTCTACCTGAAATAAAATCAAATTAATAACTATAGATTTAATCAGTGTGATGATATAAAAACTGATTGTAGGAAACATGACTGTTGTTCTCCATGACTGGTAAGAGTGCATCTCTCCACTATCAATTGCAAATTCAGTAAGTTAAGATTATAATTTTGCCTTGTAATTTGACATCTCACCACAGATACAACTCCGAACAAGACAAAGGACAATATATACATTGTACCTGATCTGAAAAAGTGCCTTAAAAAGAAACCAGTGTTAGTGCCCCGCTGCCTGAAGTGATTTGACGAAGATGCTTCTTGCCAGTAAAGCAATGGCATAACTCAATCAGAAATCTCTTCCAACAGGCTGACAACAGCTCAGCCAAATTTCTGTCACATTATAAATAATAATAGTCCTCGATTTATCTATCTGTATTCATGAAACTTTGCAGCTGTTCCTGAGGCTTGTGTATTTCTTAACAGATCTGCTTTACTTTGATTCTTGGTCCTGTTAATTGCTGCCTCTCTCTTACAACAGTATTCCTTAATTGATTCATGTTCCATTTTAGTAAAAGGTTTTATTGACGCTCCTTTTGAAACTAGAACAATGCTATTGGTGAAAATGTGTGATTTTCCCTCTTTTCTGTGCTTTTAACCACAAGAAACCTGGTTTATTTTTAGAAAAACCTCACAGCTATTTGGCTTAGTAGAGGTGTGTAATGTCCAAAATTATTACCAAAAAAAAAGTCAGTAAGGAGGCAGTTCCTCACCCTGCAATTCTCCATCACAATTCCCCAACAGCAGGAGTCTTGTTAAATTCTGCTGCTGATTAACCAGACCAGTTTCAAAGATAGCTCTCAGTGCAGCAGTTCCCAACCTTCATTAGCTTATGAGAAATGATACCAGGAACAAGAACATGTTGTGGAAATATTGTACTTTGAGAATGGAAAGTATTTTTCACTTTGTTTCTTTTAAATCTTGCAGCAGCAAGTCTCAAGGACAGCAGGCTGTCAGCAAGCCATGGTGTGGGGGACAAGTACACTAGGGCTCTGCTTTCGTCTAGGAGATCAAAGGTGACTCAAGTTTCACAAGAACTGAAGCACATTGATCAATAAATTGTCAAATATAAGCTCATAAGAAGCAATCAAACTATGCAGACATGTGGTAACAGGGCCAAGTCTGATGTACTTTTCTTAAAAACTGCCACATTTTCTCTGAAGTTTCTACAGATTTACATTGTGCAACTTCTCAACAATACTTGCATCCTTAACAAGTTCACCTCACATTAATCTTCTAACATTACATCTCTCCCTCCTCTTTTTCTCTCTCTTTTTTTTTTTTTTTCTTTTTTTTTCTCTTTCTCTCCTGGTACAACACATACCTAAACAGAGGAACAGGCTTCTGATTGTTATTTTAGTTTATCTTAGTTTTGCTAAACTGTAAGCTACAATTTTCAACTTTTTTTCTGAAAGCTACTTTTCAATTTGCTACGCTTAAGGAATACCATGCAGCACAGAAAACTTTTAGGTTAACCCAGCTCTCTATTTTCAACAACAGTTGGTTACATACACAGCCTACCTGCACTCATAGCTGGTTGCCAATCCAGTTTTCTTGCCACAAAGAAAGCAATGCTTTGTAATTTTCTTTTTTGCTTGCATTGAGCCATTCACAGGTGGAAGATGGGTTGTTTCACCTGCTTTTAGAGGTAGAAATAGTAAAAACATTTCATTTATTCTGGCCATGGACTAGTTAAATGTTAATCTTGTGAAATTCAGATTCATTTTGCATTTCTTAGGATGCCTCAGGTGGGTCCCCCAGGCCTAAAAAAAGAAGGAAAACAAAACAAACAAACAAACCTCAAAGCAAAAATAAAAAAGTACCTCAAGGCTAACACTTTTGGAAAAGGGAGCCGAATGTGGGATTTGGAATCATTATTTTTGACATCTGCTAAAAATTCATACTAGTGAGGATTTACAGAAGATAACAAGAAACATTTCCTAATATTCCTCAGTAATGCAAACAAAAATACATAACATTATTGGACACAATGGCTTTCCAGAAAAGTCAATTGAATCTTCAAGTACCTAGGTACTAGTACCTAATATACTGAAAACTAGTAACCAAAGTTTGTTAAATAAATAAGTACAATATTTTATAATCTTGCTAGCATGTGTAATGCACAAAAAGCACACTATTAGACTAAATGCCTCTACTTAGCTGTGTGGTTTCATACTACACTTTGCAGATTTCATGAGAGTTCTGTACTTGGCAAAAAAATAATTTTCTTTCTTTTTTTCGGCCCCATAATTCTTGGGGGCCCCCTTTATCGCTAAAGGACATGTAAAGCACATTTCCTCCTTTGTACAAAGCAGGTCTTAGCCCACAATTTGATCATTCATCCCTACCACATCTTAGGATACTGAAAATAAGCAACCCAATCTCTCGAATGTTTTCTTCAGTGATTCTACACTACTTTGTCAGGATGCTGCCAGAAAAAAATAATCCAAGTTGGGAAGAATTCTTTGTCCAACACGCTACTGGTTCCAACACTCATATCTTGGCAGAGATACAACAGGCTACATTCTATAGTAACATCAGTCACTCCATATCACAGCCATCACTACTGTGCTGTGATCCCAATGCCATCCAGCATGGAAACATCCAGACAATCTTTGTCCATGCTATCAATTCATCATCTAAAGGGAAACTACTCCCAAAGCATCAGCTAGTGTAAGTTGTGAGGAAGACAGAGGCTGACAGCAGTCGCCACTGTGGTCATACCTAAGCATATAACACCTCTGTTCTCACATTTACAGTCACTACAGAAATTACAAAAGAAAGTAATTATAAATAAATCAAGGTCTCCAGTGACATGATATTTCTCCTTTGTCCAGCTATACAAGAGATCATTACTAGCTGCTTTTCTCCCCAAAGCCTGCACAATATCTACTTTGTCACTCCATTGCCTAGAACTTTTAGGAAAATACGCTTTTGTCTAACCTAAATAGCACTGAAATGAAGGCAATATAGAAGGGTAGGCTTTCCCACAATACAGACAGGGCTATTACGGTAAAAAAATCTCATTTTCCACAGAGGAGGTACAGACCTACCTGCTTATTAAGACTGATTGTTAAATCAAAATTGCACCCTCAGTTGTGAAAGGAAGGCTAATATTTTAGCAGCTTTTGCTCTTAAGCCATTACAATAGCCATCAATTTTGTTGCTGCCGCAGTTGCTAAATGAGGAAGATCTAAGCTGACTATACAGATCTTAAGATCCTAGAACGTGTGTCCATCTCTTTCCTGAAGTCAAGCAGGGAGAACCCCTGCAAACTGCAAGTCAAAGGCGTGAAGGGAAAAACAGGTGCATCATGTTGAGAATTCCGAGCAGATGCTGTGGGGTCACTGTTTTCAGTAACTGCTGGGTAAGCCTGAACTCCTGGAACTGTCTACAGGCCTTAGCCTTTGGACTGCTGCTTTGACTCTTAAAATTACCAAACCAGCAATACTTGAACCTTCCCAAA
>JAUBNY010000379.1:174989-189864 GCA_032275445.1 Crypturellus soui | reverse complement strand
AAGATGGCATTTCAAACTCAGTATTCTACTCACATCTTTACCAAAGCTAAGAATATTGTTTGTAAACTAATGACATTAATTTTTAGAAAAAGAAAATGCTTCTGGGACCCATGTGTATAAACATGCAGTCAAGACACCAACAGCAACTTAGAAAAACAGTTTCAAACTACAAGGGGTTTAAGTATGCCCCTCACCCCAACTGCCTTCCCTAAAGAGACACACACCAGAAACATATGCTTTTCACAATGCCAGGACCAGAGAAAAACAGGAAAACTCCAGTTTCTTTAAAAGTTAGTACTCACTAGAATGTATTCTGCAGCTTCATTTGGGGAAGCCGTTTTCCTAAAGCTTTCTTCCTGAAAACACTGAAGGTTTGTAGGCAGTGCAATACCAGAAGTCCGAAACCTGCTTGTCCCACAGGAATTCTGTAAGCTTTCCCTGCTTGCACTTCGGGACAGCGAAGTTAGAAATCCTAAATTATTTACAGAACTTGCAGGTTCTTTGGATGCTTTTTTGGCCATATCTGTAATGTCCCTAGGCTCTGCGTTAGAAATTACTTCCGGTCTTTTGCCAAGTGAATCTACTTTCATGCCACGAAATCTAGTAGTCCTAGAAAAGGAAGAATCTGCTATGTTATGGACTTCCAAAGATCGAAGCATGCTTGGAGAGGCTGCAGATCTCACTTTACCAAGCTCAAAACATTTGGGTTGTGTTTGGGGTTTCAGAGGACTGTGATGTGCCACCTGTGCTGAATACTGAAGAGGTGACAGAAGCGTATTCTTCTGAGGACTTAACTCATGAGTACTGAGAAGTCCAGCCTCCATCGCAGCAGTGCTCAGCACTTTGCTAATAGGTTTTCTCTGTTGCTCTACAACCTTAGACTCTTCATCCCTATCAGTCAGTCCAAGTTGTGGGTTCACCTTTCCAATGTCGTATATCTCACTATAATGTTCAGTGGTGCTTGCTTCTGTTAACAAAGCAAAAGCATCAGTTTCAGGTTTAAGTTTTTCTTCTGTTCCATATGGTTCTAAATTTGTTAGATTTGCATATAAAATAGAATCCTTCTCATTTGTAGAGGTCACATTTTCAGATGATTTTTCTGAATTTGTACGCAGAGATGAAGGAGGAGTCAAAATACCATTTGTTGGTAGTTTTGCATTTTCTAGTTCGACACGAGATATTTTTGGTGGTAACCTAATGCTACTAACTGGCTGAGACCAAGAGGTGCTCTGCCAGGTGTCATCCTCCTTTAGAAAGTCATTAGTTGTGGATGGCATTGCTCTACCAGCAGTGGCCAAGGTAGCCAAAGCGGAAAGTGCATTTTGGGAAGATTCTGAAGGATACGAATTCCCAGGAGGAGGTAGGCAGGACTGTCCGATATGGGGGAGCACTCTTAAAAACCTGTGACGAGCAGCAGCGGCCACTGAGCTACTAGATGGTCGAGGAGCCACTGGAGGACGAGGTTTCACCTTGACAGTTTTCTTAGGCTATTAAAAAAAAACAAAACAACAACAAGAGTATTTTCACTACATTCTTACTCAAAGATCTGGCTGCAAAGACACTACCAGCATTTCATAAAGTTAAAGCTAGAAAACACCATCAAATCATTCATTCTACTCCTTCGTCTGGTACTTGCCATGAAAACTTCACACTGATATCCACATACTAAAAATCAAAGTTGATCATCAAAAAAAGCCTTTTAGTAAACAGGGGAAAGGGAAGGCAGAATTACACAGTTGTTTAGAAGAGCTGTCTCAGACAAGACAATGATAAAGAAAGGAAGTGCTGTCATCTTTGCTTTACATATCGGCATGGTAACCAAGACACAGGCATTAAACATTAAAATCTCTGAGATTACATTTAAACCAGATCTCCTGAACACCAGACTAATGCTTCATCTATTATGTGACCTCATTCTTCTATTTAAGTTCATAGGTTTTCTAGTTACAGTTCCTCTCTAATGAAGCGTCATTTAAGAGCATCTTACTGACTTCACCTGATGAGTACTGCACAACAATGCAACTTAAAACATCAGAAGACAAAACAAATCCATTACCACTAGTGAATTCTCTGAATACTGAAGATTCAAAGATCCAAATAAAGTCAGTGTCCCATAGCAGAAGAATTTTATATAGTGTTAAAGGACACATAATAAAAATCATGTAACCTTAACCACTCCATATTCTAAGACGGCAACCAAAAACTGTTCTAGCAACATCATTACTATGAAAATTAAAGTCATTTAATGAAAGAACAGAATCCCCAGTTTCACCTTTTTACTCAGATTCATGTTCTCCATCTTTGCCTTGAGCAGCTTCATTTTATTCATAGTAATTGAATTTTCAATAATCTGTTGTCCAGAAGGTGATGCCTCAGTTTCATCTTCATCATCAGCATATAAGTTATAAACTGAACCACCACTGAAAATGAAAAAGAAAGCTTTTCATTCTCTGATCAAATAATTAAATATATTTTAAATGAAGAGTATTCTCACAACTAGAAAGCCAAATCCGTAGCTGATCTGTTGACAAAGCATTATGTAAAACTGTATGGAAAGACATTTCAAATCTGTTTATTTTAGAACATAAATATTCCTTATTAGAGTGCTCACAAAGCGATGATGCTGAAATCGGAACATAGCCCAACTTTTGGGAAGTTGTTATACCATATAGAGTTGGTTTACACTCACTATATATTTTCCCCACAGAGGCAATATCCAGTTCCACAAGAGTCTCCTGAAGATATGGCCAAAGCTGTTAACAGTGTGACTCAGACAACAAGCTGATCAGTTTTCCAATTAACCAGACACTGGCATGGAAGGAAAGTCCAAATTTCTATCCATCCTGAGGGGTGTTCTCACCATAAATGGAAATGGAGGGGTCACCCATGTGGATGTGATATTCTATTTCTCCTTTTCAAAATAAAAAAAAAAAATAAAAAAAAAAGGATCAGTTTAGATTTCCAAAGAGTCCCAACATTCGGAAAAAATAAACAAATTCAAAGACAAAATATTTTAACTTAATCACTAAAAATTTATACTATCACTCAGTTTTTGCATTCTGTTCAAACACAGAATGGAAAAAGACAGTGTTTTAAATCAATATATGATTTGTTTTTCCTATCTAGTATTATTCAGTAACGCAAATTAACATTTGACAGTGAAATGAAAGAACCCTTAAGAGTATCCAACTCTTTATAAGTTGAAGAATTTTTAACACATTGCATAGAACATTTTAAAAAGCATTTTAATTCTACCATTATCCTGTCAACACCCAGAAATTGTGAGAGTCAGGCAATTTCCCTTTGTTCATGCAAATGTCTTAAAAGATTTAAAGGAAGTTTCTTCTTTCTAAAGGAGACAAATTAAAAACTACATGCCACAAGTCAGTCAGTTCCTCAAAAAGCATATAAAACTAAATCTCCTGTAATTAAAACAAAGTATATAAAATCCTGTGTTTGCAGTTCTGTGACTACAAATTAAATCTTGCACCTTAGTTGGTTCTTCAAAATGCTCTACTGCTCTTAGTTAAGGGTTATTATTTTTATGCCCCTGACTCTCCAGACCTGTTTCTTAAAATGCAAAAAAAGCTCAGAAAGCAGCACAGCTGGGACACAGATCTTTAAGAATAAAATGGCACCAAAGTCAAAGCAACACTGCAGAGTAGTCACATAGTTTCTTACCAGAAACTGAACAACTCTGTATGGGAAGAGCCACCATGCACATTACATCTCTCTTGGTAAAGATTCAGTGCTAGAGAATCTCTTCAGAATTTTAACTCTGCAAATACTTAAAAGTCATGATCAACTGAAAACAGTTCTTTGCACCCCCTTCCCTTAGAACTTCAAAAATGGAGTAATACAAGTTTGTTTTAACTGGAATGTGATTATGAGGTCATGAAGATTAGACAGGGAACTTTGTTCATGATGACACTTTGAGCTTTTCAAAGAGCAGATTTCAAACTGACTTTGTCCAGAGTTGCCAACATTCCTGAAAACTTGCTTGTAAAATGCATACTAGAAAGATGATCAGTAGTTTGCCGAAACAATGTCTTGTTGCTAGTGCCTGCCTGTTTTCGCCATTTTTAATACAGAGAGAATAATCATGCTACACATTTACACTTTGTCACATTTTAACCATTAACTTAACCACAAAGTGGTCTATAGTCATAAAACAAAACCCACCAAATGGCCCATTTCTAAACCGAGCTCACTGAATTCTGTTCCATATTTGAGCAATACACAACATATAATAAAAATAAAATGAGTGCCTCAAACTGCTCTGTCAGCAGTAAACCCACACCTATAAATACTTGGAATTGTCCGTATGGAAAACACTGGTATCTTGAGGGTGATTCACAGTCTCTGTATAAAGTTCAACTGGAAAAGTCTGATTTGCTTCCATTCTTTGTTACCTTTGTCAGCTTTTTTTCATTCCTCACCAAGTTTGATGCAGAAAGTTTTAAGTAGCAATAAAAATAAACAAAAGAATTTGTGGAAGTGTCTGCTCATTAAAGTTAATCCCTGACCTAGTAGAAGAGCCCATAGCTGAACTTCCACAGAGAATGTGGAAGAGATGTGGTCCAAGCTGAACACACTCAACCCAATGGGTTTCCAAGTTCAAATGGATCTTCTTAACAATGTTGACATTTGAGGAGAATATACACTGATTTTTCAATGTACACAAGATTTATACATCTTGTACTTTGAAGGCTTATCAAAATGTCCTTATACTATGAGTACCTAATTGAGAAGTACTACAAGTTTTAGACAATTGTCCATGGTCATTTTAAATGCAAATGAAACCAAATAAACCCAAGAATTTGAACAGTTGAGTAGATATCACAGACTACTATACTGATAAATGGAAGTTCAGGCTCCTTTCTACAATGTAATATCCACAGTCTTAGCTCTCTAGATTGATTTGAGGATTTCTTTTTTTTTTTTCAGTTTAAAGGAACAAATGAACAATTTGGCAAGTTGGAATACTACTGAGAACAGGAGTTTCCTTTGTCTGCTCCTCTTCTCAGAAACCTATCTAGGCCAATAAAGCAGCAAGGAGCTCAGTTCTACCAATAATTGTTCCCTCCCCCCTCTATTTCAATACCATATGTGATTATTTACTGTAAAAGAGCATAGGTGCTGAAAGATAAAGTAACAAATCTAACATACTTGTAGCTTTCCTCCTCTTTCCCCACAGTAATTGCATATTGAACACTAGCCCTTCTACTCACTGTTTCAGAATTCAACCATGGTATTTCAATAGGTTGTAAATACTAACTTGCATTAGGATTTAAGTATGGATCAACTCTCCTGCTGAGTGCTTTGGTGGGGGAGGAGGTCAAAAAAATAGCTTGTACACTAATCACTACAGCAAGGCACAAGGTTTAACTAGAAAAATTTACCAAATATAAACCTACTGGAAAGCTTTTGCTTTCAATTTGCAAACAGGAACAAGAATAACTATTTAAAACAGTACAAGCCTCAGTCACGGGGAAAAAGCAGCTAGCCCCTAGAATGGCAAAACTCCTCTCCTAGCAATTGGATAAATATTAAGTTTTTTGAAGAGAATGAAGTCTACACAAAAGCTGCAGTATAAAGACAGAGCCTGATAAACTTGTAATATTTTTTAGCACTTGCAGTAGATTTACAAAAATACCCAGACTACACTTTGCTATATGAAAAAGCAAGCTTGGCTTAGGAAGAAATAAATGCTTATAAACCTAAAAAACTACCTTAGGATGAAAAAAAGTATTTAATGGGAAAAAAAAAAAAAAAAAAAAAAAAAGTTTAACTTCCTTATTGCCAAACTATTTGGCTTGGAAAATGTTTCCTTTGAGAATGGTCTAGGATAGCAAGAATTGTCCCAAGGGACTAAGTCACTTTTATCTCACTTTATAAAGACATGCATGGTGACAGAAGCCAGTCAAAATAGCTAATGTATACTTAGGTCATCCAGCAACAGCATTTTGGTAATCCTCCAAAAACCATTCTTCCAGACATTCTCTTGCCAAGTCAACATTTATTAGCTAAAAATTATACAGAATTCCCATTTTGAAGAAAAGTATAAACGCAACTTTACCTCAAAGACTCAGACAATGGTGTTAAAGTGCCATCTCCCCGGTCTACCACACGGAAGAAATTCAACTGATCTCCTTCTCGATATACTAGAAAGGTAACTTGTTTGTTGGATGGCCCCTTCTCCCAGATCTCATCTCTACCGGGATCCATATATTCAGCCATTTCCCTAATTGGGTCTTCCACAGGAACTACAAGGGGGAAAAGAAAAGAAAATCAAATTATTATTATAACTTTAAAGTCTTGTATTTCTCTCTCTCCCAAGGAAAAAAAAATGTTTTTTTACTATGTTTACAGGTAATTGCAACAAGTTACCTTTGTAACAAGTGTCACACCAATATGCCAGTCTTTTGGAAGACAACAGCAATCAAAGACTCAACCTGAAAGAGCTTCCTTCATTATTGTTGCTCTGCAAGTACCATTCTCTAAATTCAAGTTAGATGCTTAAATATGCATATATAAAAGATCCAGCTCTGCCACATTTACATCTCTATGCTTCATAGCATGCTTTAGCAGCAAATGAATTCAAGAAGTTAAAAGAAATCCTTGTAAATAAAGATATCTAGATGTTGATTACTATGGGTCTGCTTTTCTAATAACCTGTATTCTAAAAATCCCCATTCATTCACCTTATCAGACACTAAAATCCATTCCAGATCTACCCTGAACTATCTGCCACTCTCAGCATTTCTGAGGAATGTAAGAGACTTAAACGTAGTAGCATCTACCAACCCATTCAGGAAAGCTGTAGAACCAAAGACTCAATTATGACATTGGTAAAAATACA
Organism: Crypturellus soui; assembly: GCA_032275445.1. Classification (NCBI taxonomy): domain Eukaryota; kingdom Metazoa; phylum Chordata; class Aves; order Tinamiformes; family Tinamidae; genus Crypturellus; species Crypturellus soui. Next base: position 183,002 of record JAUBNY010000379.1, on the reverse strand, counting down.
GAAAGTTTGAGGAATCCAGTTAATTTCTAACATTTAGAAATTTAGCTGCTACTCCTCACCTTCGTGTTACCACTCTCCTTTCCTTGGTCCCTTGTCATATGGGATGTCACTTTTGAAAGCTCAGCTCAGTTTTCATTGGAAAAGCTCAGCCTAAAATATATGCTGAGTACCTTTCAAATGAAAATACAAAGGGAATTTCTCCATTTGAAACTTTCTTCTATGGATGAATCATACAGCCGAGCTTATCACCAAACAAAGGAATTCCCAACCCTTACTAAGCAGAGTTTTAGAAGTATTTCTACAATGAAACTACATGTACATATTTGTGCTTTCCAGTTAAAAATTCTTGATTTCAAGACTTGGTAATTCTTTATATACAAAGATACTGGGTAAACTAAGGATAAGAAAAGTAAAGCCTCTTCTCTGGGCACACCAGAGAAGAGATGAAAATCATCCCTCTTTTTGTCAAATATTTTCCAGCTAATTTTGCATTAAAGTCTGCCTAGCCAAAATACTTGCTAAAAAGTACTAGTCAAAATACTAGCTAAGAAAATTGTTCATAATCCTAAAATCTTGCACGAATACCTAATTTTAAACTGAATTAATACCTACCTCTTCTAGTGTTAATAGGTCCACCTCGCATAGCCAGAACTAACTTCAGAGTGCAGCCTTCTGAAATGCTGTAAATGGAATAAATAAAACTTTGTAGTATTTTTCTATTCCCTAGTCAACAATGATTTAAAAAAAAATATTCATGGCAGTCTTATTCCATACTTACTTATAATCATTCAAACAGTAGTCATCCTTCAGTTCCATATTATTCCAAATTAAGTGCTGCTGAGAAACAGGAATACCTAACCAAAAAAAAAAAAAAAAATGGAGTTTGAGTTTGGTTGGAGGGCTTTAGGTGACCTCTTCTGGAGTAAAACTCGAGTACAAATAGATGAGGAAAGAAGGGAGCAGCAGGAGAAGAAAGGAAGTCAGACAAGGCCAGCAACAGTTCAGCAACGCCCAGCCTCCCAAATAGCTGAGACCAAAGGCAAGGATTTTGGCTGGCTGGTGCCCTAATGTGGAGCTCCATCTTTGGTGCAAGCAGGAGTTTATGGAAGGGTAAAATAAGCCTGAAGCAAACCTTACTCTCTTGTCTGATAACTGGAACAGGGAGGAAATTTTTTTGTCTTTTATTTGTAGCTCAGAGCTTTCTGTCTGGTGAAAGAAAAACAGGAAAAAAAATTCAGACTACAGACATGCTGAATAATTTAGGCCAGACTGATATTCGCTATTACTCACAGTAAAGCCAAGGTTGCATTAAGAAATGCTGGTGGCAGCTCTAGTGCAGTGGTGACAAGTGAAAATAAAGTCACCTGGACTGCTTAGTCCAGAACCTGGAAAATTCAGCTGTACAACACAATACCATACTAGTTAGGAAAACTTTGTACAGCAAACCCTGAAAGGATTACTTAAAAAAAAAAATGGAAAAAAAATGGAAAGGACATGACAATCTTTTATTCAAAAGAAGCATGTACTGAGAATTTGTTTCTTATTAAAAATCTACTTCCAGCTAATGATTACTTCTGTTTCTTTTTGTCTATATAGTCAATTCATTTAAACATAGGCCTAATGGACATGAAAGAGAATAAGCATGAGATGGTACTGCACTGAGTCTTTACACATTTTTTTATTAACAAGCTGCCATTCTCATATTTTCAAATAGACTACAAACCAAAGTTATGAAAAGAAAATGCACCTTTCATTAGCAGAAAACATTAAGCCTAAAGGGAAAATAATAGCCCTCTTTTCTGCCTTTGAAAAAGAAATACTGCCTTCAGCAGCAGAAGAAATACTTCTGTCCGATTTATCTAGTGAAATACAAGTTATTTTAGTATTTCACTGTGCATTCCCAAAATATTGTAATTAAGTGGAAATTCATGGACGGGGGGGCGAGAACAGGAACTGATTTTTGAGGTTTTTGAGGAAAGGTCTAAACACTATTCCTTAGACTAAGACACAGAACCTGTATTTTTCATAACATTACATCAGAATAACCTTATCTTATACTTTATGCTTGGTCACTTTAATGTCAGATTGTGTCATTTACTGACTATTTGCATGTTCAGATACTTAGAAGAGGAGGCAAGCAGTAACGCTACACAGTAAGAGTCCTCCAAGGCAAGGGAACACAGAGCTCTACAGGCGACTTGGCAAACATTATCGGGTCATCTTCCCAAGGTCCATGGGAGAGTTCGGCAAGCCAGGACAAAAGGTCAAGTCAATGACTCCTTTCCTAGCTGTAGAAGGTAGCTGGGAACAAAATTCCCCCATCAGCAAGGAAGAAAAGAGCACCAAATCCTGGCGACAGTCCAAGCAGCTTCAGCTGGTGGCTAAGTGGATGCCCCCATGCCCATGAGTGCATTTTGAAGGAACAGTCACTGTTTTTGGTTAACTTTTACTACAATTCACCTCTACATCTTTTATGAACTTCCAAGATAATTTTGCTTCACTTGAATGCATTTAACAAGACTGCTACATATTAATAATACCTACTATCCTGACAGTTATTTAATAACTGGTCTGTAGTGTAAGCAAAGTAAGAACCAGCTGGCAAGAGTCAGTAAGTCTGCAGTGTAGCTCTTCCCTACGCTGTTTTGCAAGTCTTCTGGTTATGAATAGTTATTATTGACTGCATTTGTTATGGTTTCAGTGGCCTCAGAGGAGCAACTTCCAATTACTTTGATAAACTGAGAGAGCATTTGTTAAAATGACTGGCTTGCAAAACGGCAGTGCTTCTGTGAAACGTGTTTTTGTTCATCTAACAATGACAATGTATTTTCAATGAAATGCACAATTGAAAATACTATTCTCCACTGTAATGGAAAACAGACAAGTCATTATTACTATCTGCCTTTTAAGATGCTTTCTAAGAATTCTGTATTTATATACAGATAAAGTAGTATGTGCTTTATGGGTTCATGCGCAAGAAAAGGTGTGTTAGCCAACCTTCTTCTGGATTACAGGGAGCCTTTCTTGGAAGAATTTAGGTATGGGATCAGTACATAAAATTGGCAACAAAAAGATGTGCAAGATGCCCCTCTATCATTCCCCTCCATAAGCAGCACATTATGCTTGTGGTCTGATCAATTACAACTAGCAAGACAGAACTGGGCAATAAGCTGAGGTTGAGTGTTCAAATGGAAATGGGTACCCAGGTAAGGCTTCAGGAGGACCAGAGAGATTTTTTTAGACTTCCAGCACACCTGGAGCCATTACAGTACATTCAAACTCAATTTACTAATCTTTCAACCAATACAATTACTGAAAAGCCTCTTAGGAGTTTACTTTCTGTTCCTGCTTACACAGAAGCAGCGCTGTTCCTGTTTGTTTTGCCCCATGACTTGGCTACGCTAGTGAAGAGGTGCAGAGAGTCTGACCAGCAGCAATACAATGAATGCAAACAGATCAAATAACAACTCTCACTATGAACTGAGAGGACATACACATACAAAAACGGTTATGGCATCTGTTTTCTCTTGAACTAAATAAAGACATTGAGAGGTACTCTGAAAATTCATTTGCCCCCTTCAGTACAATAAAAGAACAAGAAAATGCCCAAGCTTAGAGGTAAAAAGGAAGATGTGCACATAGAGACCACAGTTCAGTTCCAAGCAGTCACTGCAAAAAATATCATGACTAGTTTTTTTTTGTTTTTTGTTTTTTTTTTTCCTATTTTTAACACGGCTAAATGAATGAAGGCCTTAAAATTCCAGGCAAGTCAATTCTTACAAATTAATAAAACAAACAAGTCCCACCTCCTCCCTTGAGGCTCAGTCCTATATGCCTAACCAGACGTGTTTCCAGGTTTTACTTATGGTTCTGTTGGATATATCAATGAATTAATTACTACTAGGAGTACATTGTCCAACTCAATGTTCATTGTATTAAATTTAGTATCATCACTTTTGTTTCCAAGTGAAGAATCACAAACTTCTCCAGCACTGCAGCCACAAGAACTTTCGCCATGTAGGAAGCAACAACAGGTCTCTCAAGGGAGAGGCCGTGCTTATTTTTTTGAAAATGGTATTTACTCTTCAATAAAATTCTGCTATTTATGCACCTTTCACATGTGAAAACATGTCAGTCTCCTCCTTGAAACACAGATGCTGTCTTATCATGATCATCAACAGGCAGTTCTGCTTGAAGGTACAAATAGCCAACAATAAGTGAAGCTAAGGCAGCGTGCAGTGTTGCTGGCAATAGCACCTTCTGCTGCTGACTGAGATTATTTTATGGTACTGCTGTCTGAGACAAAGGAAGTCCGTTCTTCCCCAATGCGGCATCTACAAAGGCTCATTCAGTGGATCTGAGTAGAGGGGCAATTTATTCTAGGTGTCTCCAAAACAGAATCCTAACAAATATGAAGCTGGAACACCCTGTGCACTCAGTACATTTGGGGGTAAACATCTGGATTTGCTCCTAGCACACATTAAATTTCCAATTTACAGACAAACCCACACAAAAGTTTTAGATGCACTATAGCCCCTTTAATAAAGTTTCATCCACAATCTTTTCACAGACCAACCAAGGATCTGGAGCTTGTGAGATACCAATGCCTCCTAGCACAGTCTAAAACTCTTTCCATACCAGATCATTAAAGAGGTAGTAAGAATGGCAAACAATACCAGAAGTATTCAAAATTCCTTACATGTCACCAATATCATTATTATTACAGTGCAGACAGCCTACAGCTATTGATATTCTAGCTGTGGACAAAGATCAGTTCTTGATTTGGCTTTACTATCAGTCTCTAAGAATTAGAGGTACTGTTGACTGAGCCCTTTTGAATAAATCCGTTAACTTTTGATACGATTCTAGATTTGTTTCTCAAAGCTCTCAAGAGGCACAAGTAATAGTTTCACCAGAACTTTTCATTTTTTGTGCATGCATACTATCATCCTCAACACACAAATCAGTACACAGAAATTATGAGCACCCCGGGGCCCTATATATTCTCCTGACAGGGTGAGGTTGTTGCTCTCTTGTCCTCTAGCCAGAAGAGTAGCTTAAGTGGGAAAAATTCACATCTAATAAAAGTTGACATAATAACAAAAACAGCAGCAAAACCAGGAACTGAGATGATCTTTTTGCTTTCCGTGCTATACTACAAACACAAGATTACTTCGGATTTTTTCATCCACACGAGTGATTCATTCCTTTAACTTGTATACTATAATAGGAATTTTCTTACTGAAAAGAAAGTTTCTTACATGCAAAACCAGCCTCAATACAATGTAAAATGAGTTTGCCATTGTGTGACAGTCCCCCCTCACATACTTGCATAGGTGATCAATCCGATTTCAGTAGAAAAAAAACCACTCTTTATCTTTCATATATACCATATTAACTAGGACCTTACAGATATTTTAATTTACATTTTGGATTACCAAGGTATTCCAATTGACTTTTGTCAAAAAATAAGCACCAGTGAACTCTCCATCTTCCACGTTTTAATGAAATATACTTAAGTCTACGTAACAGGCATCCAAGCTGTTAATTATTTTAACAAGAATTACATCACATGAACCAAATTCCTAATAAGCAATATTACAAATCTAGTACTAGCTGTACTTATTATGAAATATGAGGCCCTTATGGACTAGGCACAACTAGTCTACAGTAACCGGCTATATGTATAGTTAAATATATATGTATTTACAAACATTCTATACGCTGTCCATACCTTCTATATACCCTATTGTCTGTACTCCCTTTCACTTCATTTAGTAGTATATCACCAAATATATCGTATAGCTAGCATCACCGCTATATTCAGCCAAGGAGAAAAGGAGAGTGGGGAGGGAAAATTTCCTTTTTGTGTTTTACATCTGGAATCCAGGAGCTGCCTGACACGTTATCTAATCTGTGTTCAATTACTGAGCTGTCTGCGTGAACCAAAAGCATGTCCATATAGCTATTGTGCAGGAAACTCTGCATATGGGGCTTTTAGAACATGACCTTTGTGAAAAGTCTCCCATACCATGGCAATATTTGTTGCAAGACTGATGCATGGCTACTGGTGCACAACTCCCGGATTCAATGCATCGCTGCAAGTTCTGCAAAAGGGTGAACTTTTAGGATTCAAATCTAAAGCAGGTGACATCTCCCAAAAAGTATCTTCTACATACACAGGAGTACAATAAACATGCATAGATACACTGGGAAGAAAAGGATCCCTTTTCTGGAAATTACCAAGTCTTGTACTCTCAGCTCACGCAGTAACAAAAGCAGTAACTCCTACAAAGACAGAATAAATCCCTGCAAAGCAGCAAAGGTACACATTTACATACATGCTTCAAAACATGCTTCCTATGCAGGGCCATTCCCACCACTGAAGAAAAGAGGCAAGAGAGGACAAAAACCCCAAAAGCTTTTCCTTGTGTTAATACTAGGGCTCCTTTCCTAAATCTAAGCATGTTTTCACTTTTTAAGATGTAGCAAGTTTATTGCTTTTAGACAAAGCATTGCTCATTTCTGGCATCTGTCACAATAACATCCCTCTCCAAAAGAAGCTTTCATCTGTAACTATGTGCCATCTTTGAGGTTTGTGTGCACTGCAATTCTTGCAACTACAGTATTACAAAGCAAATTGTGTTAAATTGGTTAACTCAAATAGCAATAGCTGCAGCACCTAGACTGAAATATGCCTGGACAGCTGCAGTGTTGACCTGCAGCAAGTCTCTAGTTTACAGGCTAGGCTTAAAGAACCTTGGCTAGTTAATAAATAGATTATATCTCAGACAGTCTTTTAAACACAGAAAACAGCATTTGCTATGTAATGTCAACATAACTAATGATTTACAACAGATGTATTGAAATTTATCTTAGTAATGATAAAAAGTAACACAAAAAGAAAATAAAAAAACATTAATTCCAATTAAGGCTTGGCCATAAAGCGAGTATGAGCTTATAGATACTACTGAACAAGTCACTTAACAGATAATAATTATGCTAAAATCAAAACAAGTAATTTAATTAAGGCCTTCCCTAAGATAAGTTTAAGCTGATAGAAGACAGAACAGTACCTTCCAGTCTTTGAATTTTAGCTTTCACAGAAATCACAGTTTCAAAAGGAGACACTCGCAGTTCAAAGCATGTGCCCGTAAGCGTTTCAATAAAGAGCTCCATATTTTCATAAAGAGGAAGTTTGTAGTGAAACAGTCCCAAGTTGTCTTCATTGAAAAAAGGAGGCTCTTTCTTGTTGGCCATTACAAAGGATTTACAACTTTCTTGCCAGAGGATCTGTTTGGGAATTATGCTCCACGTCTAGCCAAGTCAGCTTTGAGGACAGGTACAGTACATTGCTGTTCATGTTTTGGATTTTTCACCTGTAAAGCAAGGAAGCATAATCTCAGAATTCAGCTTCAAAGAGTGTCTCCGTTTACTTACAATGAAAAATAAAATGGTTGTTAAAAAAGAAAAAAACACAGCAGATTGGCATGTAGCCCGTGCAACAAATTGCCACCAACAGCATTTGCAACATCATGAATTTAGCGCCGAGGCTTCAGAAAGCATTTCAGCTCCTATTACCTTTATACCCCCTTTTTTTTTTTTTTTTTTCCTCCCCTCTCTATATGGGAGACATCGTCTGAGGTCCGCAATTAACCCCAAAGGCTCCTCACGAGGACTGCGCCCTCAGCAGGGTCCCTGCCTAAGGGAACCCCCCGCGGAGGAGGCCACAGCGGCGGGGAGCGCTGCGGCCGAGGGTCCGCGGCCGCCCCCGGACAGCGCCGCTGCCCCAGTGCGGCCCGGCCCGGCGCCGCAGACAAAGGAGCGGGAGCAGCTCCCACCAGCGGCGCCGCCCGGGCGGGACACGGGGCCGCCGCGCCCCGGGGGCCGCGGCGGGAGGACGGGAAGGTGGAAGCGGGGGTGCCCCCACCCGCGGAGGCGCCGCGCGGGGGAGGGGGGCGCGCACCTCACCTGCCGCTGCCGGGCCCACGCAGGGCTCGCAGGACACAGCCG
>JAUBNY010000379.1:123130-141682 GCA_032275445.1 Crypturellus soui | reverse complement strand
CATCCACTCTGCCCGCCAGTCACACATAAACAAGGAGGAAGATGCCTCGAGATCTGTACATCTTGAACAGAAACTGGGAGGCTTTTAACAGGACACAACGACAAACCACCTCATCTCTAAACTAACATCAGATTTGTCCCAAAGACAAGTCACAGGAAGGGGTGACACATAGTCTGAAGGCCAAGCTTGGCGCGTGCACGACCATACTCACATTTTCTATGAACTGCGTGTTGGACAGCATAAGAAAGTCATTGAAGACATTATGGAGGCGGCAGTCGGTGGCTTTCGTTTCATTAATGAGCCCATCTACTTGCTTCTTGATTTCGTGGGTCCTGGAGATGGTTTGCTGGGAGAACTCTTGCAGGAAGCGCAGCAGCTGCTCACAACACAACCGAGAGGGGTCACCTGGCGCCCGCAGCTCCCGAGCGCCGCTCAGGCCGACGGCGGGCTCGCCCCCACGGAGCACCAGGCCGGCGGCGGCGCGGCCTGCGGGGCTGCCCCCGGCCCCGGCGCCCCCATCGCGGCCCCACGCAGCCCCCGCCGCTCACCCCGGCGTCCGCGGCCAAGGACCAGCTCTGGCTGCCCTTACGGATCTCCTCCAGCGACCAGGGCCGCTCCCACGCCGCCGCCGGCGCCGCCGCCTCCTGCGCCGCGTTCATCTGCGGGACAAGGGCAGTGAGGTGCCCCGCCGGGCCCGGCTGCTCCGCTCCCGGATCAGATCGGTCCAGTCCCGTTGGGCCGCACTCACCGCCGCCGCGGGCCGCACTCCACGCCCGCCGGCGCCATGCCGCCCGGCCCGGCAGTCAGCTGCGCCGGTCACGTGAGCCGCCGCCCCGCCCCGCCCTGCGCCGCGCCGCCGGGAGGCGCCACCAGGGGGCGCCGCAGCGGCGGGGCCCAGGGAACCTGCGGCGCGGCCGTGTCGCCTCGCGCCGTTGGGCTGTGCTCTCGTGCCATTGCTGCGCCCACTGTAACCCCCAAGCCCCTAGAACTGGGATAGTCACAGTAATTACTGGTAATAGACCACAGAGTCAACCAAATACCAAAGTAAATAAATAAAGCATGGAAAAAGTGTTAGCCCAGGCTAGTTTCATAACAATAACTTGAGTGCAAAAGGACAGGCAGATAGAATTAAGGTAAAATTTCTCTCCAAGGGGCTTAGTAGTGCTGTAGTTCCTTCCCTTGCGACACTTAGAAACCCAGCAAACTGTCCTTAGTTTAGTTTTCGTGTATCCCGAAATGTTGAATTTAATCCCACAAATTCTTTGTTGATAAAACAGTAGGTTTTTCTACAGGCATAAAACTGCATGTATTAGAATATGAGGATCATGTTCCATGCCTAGGGATGCTGCAGGGCCTTACCTGAAGTGGGGCCTTACCTGAAGTGGTTTCAGATTTGGGGGGCATCTTGCAAATTTGCTTCTGTTAGGAAAACACACACAGAAGACTAATGACATAGAACCGGAAAAATTCCTGGGGAAATTTTTTATTTGTGATAAATAAACCAGTCTCTGAGCATAGAGATACAAATGGCACAACAACAACAAAATAATCTCCCTTCTAGGAATCAGCCTCAGGCTCCCGGAAAGCAATCCAGCCTTAAAATGCCAACAACGATGGCAACAGGAAAAGTCTCTTACTGCTCACCTCAGTCCACGTGAGTACAGGATGCAAGGCTATCAATAACCACATATATCACCAGGGACTGATTTGCATGGTAAGAAACAGGATATGTGAGATTACGTAGAGCTGAGCTGTCTGTTGTCATGTTTACAGCCAGACCAAGCTCTGTGGCATGGCCTGAAACATCAAGTCACAAAAATTATTTTCTCATTTCCACACTGTTTCAGATTAGGCACCAAGCTCCCTCTCTCTATCTACTATTAGTGTGTGGCACTGGGATCTGTGTCAGTGTATCTCAGATTATCTCAGATGCTTCAGAGCAGCTGTGGGACAGGGCATCTTTCCTGCTTAGCACAAGGATGCTGCTCCATCCGTCCTGTACAACTGCTTGGCTTTATACGTTTGCAGCAGTACGAGAGGAGTCAGAGGTGCCTTGATGGGGATCTGGAGGCTGCAGGGAGCTGTTCAAGGTGGAGTCAGATAGTCAGAAGGTTGCTGGAAGGCCCTTGGCAATTACAGATGTGGGCCAAAGTACAGGACACGTAGGATTTGAAGGAAACTTTCACGAGACAGATTTGTGCAACATGACACATACTGCAGTTGGAGGTCCTGTCTCCTGGGTACCCCTTCAGTTTCTGGAGGAAGAGAACTGGTGCTGCAAAATGGGATGCTATAGCTATACTAATATGAGGAATAACAAATTCACGGATGTTTTCTAGGTCCCACGTCAGTCTACCTTCTCTAGTCATGCTTGATGGTGGAAAAGAAACTGTATGTGCAGAAGCTATTTGAAAATTCACTACTCCAAACTGCTGTTGATCCATGAATCTCCTGGTTGGTAATAGTAAGCCTGTATTTAAACTATAAGCAGAAGTGCTGGAGGTTCACTTACATGCAGACATGGCATTTTGCCTGAATTTGCAGCTGACCAAGATTTTCTAAATCAATTAGGTGTACAGATGTAAATATGTAACTGTAGTTTGATTCCTGAGTGCAGGATTGAAACTAACTCTGTTGAGACTGAGCGATGGGGGGCTACCCTGGCACACTTAGGGATTCTGTACCCTGGCAGTCGAGATGGCTTTATCCCAGCTTAGGTCCCAAACTTTCTTCCTACAGAAACCAAGGCATAGGATGGGGAGAAAAGGAGGTAGGGCAGGTTAAAAAGATGTTTGGGGTGCTTACTCACACCAAAGAGCATAGTAGTACTCTTGAATCACCAACTTAAATTATCTTAACCACGAAGCTAATTCTTTATGTTCACAGGAAGATATCTGTGAACATCAGCACAATAAATATTAACAAAGTAAAGGAGGAAATCTGGCATTTACGCTGTTGCACAAGTGGACCAATATTCCTTCCAATGGTCCTTGTCCTCAGTAGCATCCCCATTAACTGCAGAATGCCCATGGGACTGCACAGGATTTTCAGCAGCTGCAGAATACCTTAGTTGACGACTAACAGCAAAACTATATAAGTTTGAAAATTATTTGGAGAGCACTTAGTGCATATTAAACACAGCTTACTTGCTCTGCACAACTTTTGCAGGGTTAAAGGCAAATATTTTATTTTGGAATGGATCCTGACTACTCTCAAACCAAGTAGGATTTTTTTTTCTGTCCAGAAAACTTCCCCATAAACACAGCCAACTTTCAAGGAAGGCATTAGATATCCTATATCGTTCACTTTCAGGATATGTGACAGGACTAGAAACAGAATGCTTTCTAGTACACACATTAGGCAGATTATGAAACATTCTATATTGGTACAGGTTATTAAAGGAGTCTGTTTTTTCTCTTTTACTTATTTTTTAACCTATTTGGACAAAGTGGTGGCTGAGTTCCCATGAATGTTTCCTGCAGAGTTTACTGCTTACAGTGGACCAAGGTATAGGGTTTTGATAATAAACTAAATAGAAATTAAAATATAATTCTCTCTTTTTAGTAATTGAGGGTAATGAGATGCCGTATTGCCACCTAAGTAAAATTGTTTGTTGTCTTTATCTCTGGGTAAATTTTGGCAGAAATGCTGCTTCCTGATGCTTTATGGCTGAGGGGTTATCAAAAACTTAGACACAGCACTTGGGTAAACTCTCAAATGTTTACAAGATAAAAAATAAAAGAGAATGCCATAGCCAGGTTTCTTGATAGCTGACACAAAGCAAATATGCCTTTACAATATTAGAACAGGATGCAAACAAAAGAAAAAAATTCAAAGTACAATAAAAAGACAAGCTATTATGTTATCTTGGGTAAACTTATAACTGACCGATTTGTCAGATTTGTTTTTCCTCAAGGCAAAAAGAATGAAGAAATATTACATGGGATTAAATTCCTACCCTAAAGAAACCAGAGAAGAGCCACTGAAACATTCTTTCTTCTTTCCACTGGCTTGTTTGTCAGGCACTAACAGCAGAAAGTCCACACAATATCTCATATTCAGACTGTTTTTGTTTTATTGTTGGCCTTTTTTTTGAATCTTTAAAGAGTTTTTTTTTCCCCTGTAGTATTATTGACATTTTTGCTGCAGACAGAAATGATAGAACACATCGCTTGCCCATTAGTGAGTCCCTCTCACTAATCAGTTCACCTTTCCTACAAAAAAGTTAATCACGAGCCACGTCTTAAAAATAAGCAGACTATAATTACAAAACAACATTTAAAGATCTTCCTGCCTTGCACTGAGCTAGATGAAACTATTTTTTTCTTACTGGAAGACTGTTGTTATACAAGCAGAAAAAAATAAAGATGGCTGAATGAAAGATTTCCTTTTTAGTTCAATATGAACTCATTTCAGGTAATAAGAAAGAAGAAAGGGGAGAAGAAAAAACAACAACAAAAAACTACTTATGCCAATACTCTAAAAGAACCTGGAAAGAACCTGGAAAAAGACACAGATACTTGACTTTGTTGGCTCATCATTTTCCCTACATAGATCTGAACCTTTTTTGATCCTCAAAGGTCACCTCTTCCAGGAAGAAATGGGGTAGGGATGTCTGGTGTGTGGAGAATGGGGAAAGATGAGTATTGGGCTCAGTCTATGGGTTCTCTGCTCCTTAATATACATACAATAAGCTCTGAAAGACATAATTGCTGACGTACTTAATGGAGCCATCCAAAACTGTGTATCAAGTCAGCACTAAAATCAAGGTTGGGGGGAGAGAAGGGAGGGAAGAAGGGTAAGATCCTGAATCAGTCCCATGTTTTTTCCTCCAGTGTCTAGGCAAAACTTTGAAACAAGAAACTCACAGGACTAGTAAAATAATGCTCTCCCCTCTCATTTATAAACAGGTCAAGAAGTACACCCTCCATACCAGCTGATACATCATAACTAATAGAGTAATCAAGAGCAGGATGACTGCCAGTTTGTGGTTTAAGTGTGACCCAGCAAAGCAGTCTGCCAACCATGTGCTTGAGAACAAGGAGTGGCTCTACTGTGGACAATGAAACTATGTACAGCTCTAAAGCAAAGTATATATTTACGTTTATGAGTACATAACAGTTCAAATAGTTTTCACCACAGACTGGTGGTTGCTTCTGAAAATAACCTTTTGTCATCCTGTATTTGTAAGGACTGGTATTCAGGAGATCCTCTTGTTCCACATGAGGATATTCCAGACTCCTCCTGAGTATTACATATTAAATAGACAACATACATCTTTTATGAACACAGCACCTCACAGATATACATCAGATTGACACTATACTGACACTAAAAAGTCACATGGTATAATTAGGCAATATGAGGTGATAATTGAAGCCCCATGTCTTTCAGAAATAAAATAGACTATTACCTCCTTCTGCTTTAACCTCCGCACTAGGATTGGGTATAATACAAGTCCCCAGACCAATTGCTTGTTCACAGTTTCTGCCCAGTTGCTGTGTTCCAGAAGGAAGACAGAGTCCTGCAGGCTTAGAGAACCCCGAGTTACCTCATCTTAACCCATCTGCATTTTTTTCCAGCCTAACCTGGAGAGGTATTTTTAGGTGACAAGCATAGGTCCAGCGCTTGCATTTGATGATGAAATAGCTACGACTGTTTTGGGGAAACAAAGTGCAGAAAAACACGAAAAGGTATCAGTAGGAAAGTCCCAGGAAAGTACTTCTAATTACTAAATAGAATACCATGATGTCCAGACAGAAACACCTTTCAGGGTTTCTCCAGATGTCAGTACTTCAGAGAAAATGCTTCAGGAGGAACTGCAAGAGACCTGGCAGGCTTAGTGGTATTCAGCTGGGAAACTAGATAAACTCTAACAATAAAATTCCTAGCACTCATCATACCCACAAAGTTTTAAAAGTGTTTCCTGATGATCAGTGGGCTCTTCCACTCAGAGATGGCAGGTGTAAAAGGCTGTATGCTTAGATAACCCAGCTATGAGTAAAGTATTGAAAACAATTAGAAAGGGCCAAGCAGGTCATGGGCTCACCATGTTCTCATTGGAGATGCAGCCAGATCTGAGGCTTTAGAGAAGCTGATGAAACAATCCTTTTACAGCACAAACTGCCTATCCTGACAGAGGAGATTAAAAAGTACTGAAAGCAAAGCCAGCCTAGCAGGAGACAGGTAGCAGTGTAGCAGGTAGGGCTCTAGCATGCAAGAACCCTTTGGCAAAAGCATAAGCTTTTCTAACAGGTGCTTTGAAGGCATAAAATAGTCTTGCTTTGAACTGACTCTTAGAAAAAGCACAAAACAACCAGCAGAAAATTGCCTCGCGAGCCTATGGCGGCCCAAATCTATCAAAGCCTGAACACGGCAGGTGTGGAGACTTCTGTAAACCTGGAGGAAGTCTTAGATGGGTGGGCATGGTCTATACTTTCTCTAGACTTGTGTGAATCACCTGTATTGAGTGGTACATGATAAAATATAAAATTGTTGCTGACTGAGTTTGCAACTGATGCTTAATGTGTCAGATAATGATTGTATGTCAGGTCTTTGTTTGGGAAGTAAACTGTGCTTATGTGCCATGTTTTAAAGGTGACTAAATAGAAAAACTTTATATCTTTAGTCAATGTAGACACGGAATAGGGGAATCAGCTGTTGGTAGCCAGTATATAGCGTCATCTCCAAACCCAAAGCCTGAGAAGTCCCAACAAGAAAAACAGGTGTTGGATTTGGGAGGAATTACTTCTTTTAGTTGAGAAAAAGTGCAGATGTTGTAAAGTGCTCCAGCTTTGACTAAGATTGGAGCATTAAGAGGATTTGATTTGGTCATTTGGTCATCTTGTAGTGCACATTGTAGCATTAAGCATGAGTATACATGAAAGATGTGGCAAAAGATCAAAAGATCTCTAAGCTCCTACTTTCCCTCTCTAAGCAGGTCCAAACTCACTGAAAGAAGAAATGATCGGCATTCCTACCAAAGCCAAAAATCCCCAGGACTAATAAGACAACATACCAACCATATAACAGTGCCTACAGCTCTCTCTGCAAGCTTACCTTGAAAGCCTGCCAGTCCTTTATTTCATTCAAAAGGTGTTTAGTCTAATCATAAGGCTTACAAAAATTAGAAAATTCCTAGTTCAACCCTTTGCTTACTCAATGTTTTACAGAATCAAACACTTTCCTGTTAACAGATGGCCAAATTTCAGTGATTTCCTCAGAAATTTCAACATAACTTCATTTGAATTGAACAAGCTATTTTTATAGACTTTACTTGCTTAATATATAACAGGATTCCTTTCTCCTCAGTATAAAAGCAACATAGAATACTTGCTTGCAGACTCTACTGCAGAGTTCATCCAGAGACTTTGAGCACTTTGGAATCCACACATTGTACAATGGTAAGTCACTGTTTTGTATCTTTAAAAACTATTTGTGTTAAAACTGCAAAAGAAGGGTATTCAAGAGACACATTTATTCAGTGTAACTATTCTTATTAAAAAACTGCTAAAATATGTAAAGAAGAGAGATTTATGAAGGTGTCAGTGAACTTTATTCTTGTTTTGTAATTGTTTGCAAGAAGCTGTACAAACATACCACTGGGTCCTCTACCTGCTGTTAGCCTTTCCTTAGAAATGCTTCCTTTGTAAAGGAATTCCTTTATAATTTATGCCCGCATAGTCCCAACACAAGACATGAAATACTATCTTTGACGACTATCTCAGGAATGGCCTAAATCTTACAAAGGAAATGGCAGTTTCTGTAACAAGTAGGTTTGTAAACAAATTGAAAAATTATTATGGACTTATTTCTGTACTTAAACTTTTCCGAGGGCTTGGCTATACTGAGTGAGACAAAATGTAGCTGGACAAGGTGATCTGGTATGACATGCCACATGAATTCATTCACTTTCATAGGCTATCCAATGCAGTCTGGAAGATTTTGTTCTGCAAGATGGCTGATGACATCCACTTACAATGGGAGCAAACTATCCAAAGCAAAAAGCATTTCTTCAAACACTTTGTTAGTGAATAATTTAGAGCAAAACCTTGATGTTTAATTAAGATTCCTTGGCATTAGTGTAACAGCAAAAATCTCTCCCCTTTTTGCTTAAATATACTTATGCTGCAGTGCTTTCTTACTGTTTTGATACCCTCTGTATTTGCATGTGGGCTTTTTTTCTGCTAAACGACTTAGCCAGTATATCCTCCACTTGTTGAAGCATAAGGCCAGCTCAGTTACAGATCACACCACTGACCTCCCCTTCTCTTTCTGTGTTGATTCTGTGGAAGATCCAAAACTTTGCTCTTTAGAGACAGGAACATGTCCAAATTCATCTGACTGGCACATTTAGTAATAGCAAGATAAGGACAAACATGAGAGCAAACAAAGGCTAAAACACACAGAAGGCAGCCCAGGGCAGTGAAGAGAAGGATTCCAGCCGCTGCAGTACAGGCACGAGTGACAGCAGCAAGACCTCTGGCCTGTGCTGAGCCCGTTTGGAGGAAGGCCACTCTCGAGCTTAGCAAGCTCACAGCAACTAGCATTCAGCAATTGCTATCCCAAATAGGGGAGATCCTCCCCAGAGGTTCAGGATCCCCTGAACTCACAACATCCCAGGCAGCAGCACGCCAGGCAGCCTTGCAGATCCCTGATAGGCGCGTGCGGAGGTTTTGCAGAGATGGGCTGCAGTGTTATGTGCTCTCTCGTAACTTCACATTTCAGGAGTTAAACAATTTTGCTCTGGCCAGATACCATGAAATGGCATGTTTTAAGAGTTTGTCTCTCGTTGACCTTTATCTTCCTGGCTATGATGCCAAGCATGGGGACTGACTCCATTCAATCCTAAAGTCTAAAGAACTTCGAACTGCAGAACCACTATGGAAATTCAGCATTCCAACCTTCCCAGACAATTTCAGAGTCCCTTCTCCTTCTTTTTGCTGCGCCATAAATATCCCTATACCCTATAACACTGCAGTGTTTCATGGATTAAATTAGAAAGCATTGCCTTAGCAGAGAAAGGGAAATCACCTTTACTCACCATGACCCTAAGTTTCTGGACTTTTCACTGTCTTTTGATCTTCAGGTTTCAAGTCATCCTAGGTAGGTAGCAGAGCTGTTTCTAAAACAAAGACTTTCACTGCTACTTTTAACCACTCACACTTTCAAGAAGCAATAGCCTTAACATAAAAGGATGCTGAAAACACATTTATGTTACAGCATTTTGTCCCTTCTCATCTAAGGAAAAAGTGATCAATGCAATGAAATATCTAGGAATTCCCTTTTACAAGGTTTCCATGTGTTTTTAAAACAAATGTAATCAAAGTGTAATTGAACTCATGCAGTGGGCTCTGTCTCTCTCTTACAGAAGGGCATTTTGGCTTTCCTTCTGGCAATGGGCATCATAGTGGCGCTAGGTGATGCATACTGCTTTACAAAAAGGAATGCTGCAGGGCAATCTGACAAAGGTAAGAACAGCGAAAGTTCTGTATTGGCTCTTTGGGCAACTGTCAGGAGAGGCCTGAAACTTCAGGGAGGGAGAGAGGGAGATGACAGAAATACCCGAATAGAAGGTTTCAGCACCAAGTTTCCCTGGGTGTAATTGTAGCAAAATTAGTTCTCTTGTCCAGCACATAAAGCCACTAGCGGAGTTAAAGGTAATGCCAAAGACAGTGTGACAGCAGGTAGCAACCTCTGGTTGTTCCCTGCTATCCCAGGTTTTCATGCTGAAACCGTCTCTAAGAAATGAAAAGGAAACACGTTCGGGCTCTCAAAATAGTTTGGGTAGTGGTCAGGAGAGCCAATTAACTTCTCCTTTATCAGTATCAACACAGAGAATTTCCAGGAGACTGACAGTTATTTTAAAAATTTTCAGCCTTTTTGTGGCGATGCAGATAAATAACTTTTGTTGCGCTGCTCTCTTCCACAGGCTGTATCCTGAATGGAAAATTATACCCCTTTGGAAGAATAGAAAGGACACAAGATTGCCTCTGGTGTAACTGCAATCAAGAGGAGATATATTGCTGTAGCCTGTAAGTTTGAATTTCTCAGGGGGACTATTGCCCCTAGGAAGACTGTGGGTTGACATCTGTTGAGAATAAATGAGCTCCCAAGACAGCCTTTCCGTATCTAAGTCACAAAGCTGGGGCAAGTCACATATGGTTCCTTATCACCTAAATTCCGTGTGTTTTATTTTGCTCACTTAGCTCCTGGTCAGGCCCTTCCAGACACCTCGTGCTGATACTTGGCTTTTTCTTTAAGCCACCTGCTAACTCTTCTCACACTGCAATGAAGTCTTTCTTTGGCAGAAAAAAATGAGGGTGAGAAGGAATTTGTACTACCATGTGCTTAACTAAGGTTCTTCATGAGGACTCCAATGATCAGAATCACTGCAGGTGGTTTTCTCCACAAAACATGGAGACCATAGAGTGACAAGGGCTTTGCTCTGAGGCATTTCATTCACCTTTTCTTTCACTGCATCTTATCAAAGAGCAAAAATGGCTTGATTATGATCATTCCCTTTGCTCAGGTGACACCTCTCCTGTCAGGAAATAGAAACCACACTCTAACTAAGCAAATTACAGTAGCAAAAAAATAATAAAGATGAGAGAAACATGGTTCCGGCATGTTTTATGTCACACTAAAGTACTATATTAGAAATCCCTATTCTAGTTCCAGTAAACTGGTGCATCTACAAAGGCCACTGCAGACACCAGATGACACCCGGGAAGTCATATGAGAGACACGTGAGAGTGGCACGTAGGATGACTCCTTGTTCTTAGCTACAGTTTCAGGGATATCTCACTCAGCAGTCCTTCAAGGACTATTGCTGAACCACTAAATGATTGAATGTTTGCTCTCATTTTAACATTTGCTTTTTTTTGTTTGTTTGTTTTTGCCCATGACAGCTATCATACTCCTATTAATTACGACAAAGAGAAATGCAAAGTAGTTTTCAACAAGATAACCTGCAATTATGACGTGGTGGAGAAGGATAACCCCTCAAAGGAATGTTTTGTCTACTCTCGTGTGGGTAAATAACAGACCTGTGCCAGACTATGCATGCATTGTGGAATTCCTCCCTTTCCTACAGATGCTTTGTCATAACAGAGATGCTCTAACACACAGGAGATCTTTTAAGAGAGAGCACTTAATCAGATCACTTTTAATCTCCTAATTCTTCTAATTTAGATGATCAATGGGTCATTTCTGTTATTACTGTCATTTGCATTGCTGAGCATTTTAATTAAAATAAATCCAGACAAAGTAACTCAGAAGCCCTTCTTTTCTTGTTATATAACAACACTGGGGAGCTTCAACTTCCTTGAGAGGAATGCACTACTCTGACACACATCATATACCAGTGCCTTGGCACAAGCCACTCCCACACTTTGGAGGTTCCTTTCTAGCCAACCATCAGAGCATCCACATACTTTCCCTGCTGAGGAAGTTCATCATTACTGGGAAGCAATGCACTCCTCAAATATGCTGCATAATGGCTCACACCGCAAGGGCACAGCAGTCTGGGAAGGGGACAAGGTTACAGGGCCACATTCCCTCCAGGAAGATATCTCCTCCTCTAAATCACATTTTTTTTTTTTCTGAGATAACCTCCCAGCACTTAATGTTGCTCATGACTACGCAGCTAGAGCTCACTTGTAAGACACTGAGAATCTCTGGAGTAGGAAGAGAATCCAGCACAATCTTAGCTGGCTCAAGAGGTGCTCCTAGGATGCAAGTACTTCATCCCTTCTTTATCAGAGCTGAACACAGGCACTACCTACTGCTAGGATACAGAAAATAGTTTAAGTTAATCATATCATCTCCCACCACTCCAGCCAAAAGTGTGAGCCTTCAAGTTACAAAGTAAGTATCTGGCAGTCCCATCCAGGCACAACCTGTACAAGCTGTCAGTCTTCAACACACCTTTCTATTAGAGGGTAAATGATGACAAGAGATGACAGGTACTTTAGCAAACAAAAACAAAACAAAAAAAACTCCAATCACACAGAATTTTGCCTCATTGTCTTCTTACTACAGCCTTCTTGCCCTAGAATATCAAGGGTGTCTGCTGAGTACAGACAAATATGTTTTCCGTGGCCTATAGCCACATTTCAGTTTCACTCTCAACATTAAAAGGTAGAAGTAGGTGCAGAGAGAACTGAAGAGTTTTCTTGCATAACCTGGCAACCTCCTGGAGGTGCCTCCTAGATCAGCCTAAGCCCAGATACCTACTTACCAAAGCTAAGAAAGGGCTATCAGTCCTTTTACGAAAGCAAATACATCGAACTAAAAGCACATTGAATTATTTGCCAATAAATGTACTTTCAAACATTAACTATTGACTGACATTTTCACCTTTGGAAAGAGGTAAGGTCTGCAATGGCTCTGCAGACTGGTACTGAGAATCATGCACTCAGGTTGCAGATGGAAAACTCACACTCTCAACAGCTATAAGTCCTTTGCATACCTTTGTTATTAGCCATTGCTATTATCCATTCCCCTTCTAGTACTCTTTTATTATTCTCAGTGAGGTTTCTTATGACGATTAGACCATTTTCCAGTATGATGATTAGAATATTTTACAGTATAGTTACAGCTATGAACAGGGACAGAATTCAGTACATGCAGGCTCTGCAGAACAGGCAGAATTTTTGTTCAGCATGTAGGTTCTTAAGAAGAGGTAAGACAGTGTATGGACAGAGAGCTATAAAGGACAATATCCTGCATCAG
The DNA here is from genome assembly GCA_032275445.1 of Crypturellus soui. Classification (NCBI taxonomy): domain Eukaryota; kingdom Metazoa; phylum Chordata; class Aves; order Tinamiformes; family Tinamidae; genus Crypturellus; species Crypturellus soui. The sequence goes on along the minus strand of JAUBNY010000379.1, from coordinate 128,947 downwards.
TGAATGCAGTCTCTTGCCTCTGCAAGAACTGCCTTGTATAATCCCCTTCATAGATCTAGAGTCTGACCCCGAGTTCAACCCCTTTTGCTGACGCAATTACATTTTGCTTTCTCAAAGAACAGAAAGCACTGGTTCCAGCAAAGACACTTCCTCAGTAACTATTAAAATACTTCCTAGAACTTGCCACAGATCTTGTCTCTCTTTAAAACTAGTGTTTCATTGGCTTCCTCCCAGCCTTTAGCTTCTTGACATGGTTATGCAATGCAGGTTGTTATTTTGAGCTAACTAGATCACAACTCTGGAGAAACATGCAGAGAAGGGAGTCGCAAGAGCTCCCCTTAAATCATTCCATTCTAGCTGCTGCCCATCAGGAAATGATATAAAGGCTGTAGAACAATGGGGAAGTAAAGAGAAATATGGGAGAAGGTAGGGGTTTTTTTACATTACAGTGGAAAACAACAGGCAAAAAAAGAATCCAGTGGCCAAGATAGACCATGGATTTGACTGAAGCACTGTGTGGCTCTGTTCCCACCACAACCTCTTCCGAGCGTGTGCAGCCGTAACATCCAGCCACTGAGTTTATCTTTGTGGAATCAGTGACTAACAGGTTAGAAAACGGAAAGAAGCTCGTGCTCTCTAAATAAATAAAGTCAGCTAGGCGGGGACATAAAAAGAATTAAGTGAGCTTTCCCAAAACCACAGAAACACTGAGCTTGCTGCTACAATACCTGTGTCTATCTTCCTTAGTGGTGGCCACACAGCAGAGTGAGGCAGCTCCCTTGCAGACACAACATGTTGTTCCTGGGCCCTTTAATTCTTTCCATCATGTTTTAGGTCTCTTGCTTAGCACTGAACCTCACTTGGGGATCACGACATGAGGAAACATTTTCCAGATAAGCTCAAAAATTAAAAATTAACATAAAATATATGTTAATATATTTTAAAAGCGCATTCAAAATTAAGGTAATGTAATTTGATGGTCCATGGAATGATTATTCCAGATTACCTCTGAAGACATGAAGGGATCAACAGAGGACTCAGAGTTGCCTCCCGTATCATTCACAACCAAGGTGGAAGAGCTACTTCCATATGATGTTAAGCATACAAAGAGCAGCAGTAGAGCATCTAGAGCTAGTATACTTCCTTATGTCAGAGAGCAACAGTATGTTAAACCACAACCACACTCCTAATTTGTTTCATACATATTTCTAAGAGATCCAAAGTAGACATTTGGACTTCATTTAAGTCAGTAAGTAAATAGTGCTTATATTCATAGATTGTCATGTGCTGTTTGTTGATTTATCAGTGATGACATGTCAAGAGAGTAAACCACGCACAGCTGTACTGTCTGTCCTCTCCTGTGCCAGGACGGTGCATATATAACTTGGCGAAATCCAGTTTTTTTGTGAGGTGCTGATTCTGGGCAATTTTATCAAACCTATGAACATCTGTCAACCTCTAAGTTCTTATCTCCCACTCTGAAGAAACACCTAGAAATTGAAAACAGAAGAAAAAAAAAAAAAGAAAACACCATGAAGAAGAACTACAAAAAGTCTCTTCACACTGTGGTGACTATTTATGCAGTGATCACTCTACAATACGAGTTACAATATTGTTGACTTTCTTAAGCAAACCTCCTGAACTGACTCTCAACTGAGTAGCTTGGGTAAAAGATTTGGGGTAGTCACTCTAGCAGAGCTCAGCATGAACTAACTACCAAACCAACCAAGAAGGCAGCACAATAGGCAGCCATGTTATGATGAGCTTATCATCATCACACAGTTTTCAATACTTGAATAATTCAAAATTAAGCAACAGGGACACGTACTGGGTTCTCTTGCTATAAAGCTGTTGCCTTAAGCCTCTGGAAGTGGCACCTGTCCTTGACACAAAGCCTTCACAGAAAGGCCCATTCCCCTGTGTCTACGGAGTTAGAGGGAAAAAGTAGAGGATACCATTTTCTTCACACCCCCAGACAATCTAAGCCTATAGGTGTTCTACATGGTGGAAAACTGAACAAGGAAGAAAATTGTAATCTGGTGCTGTTTTCCAAGCACCTAGAGATGCCAGCTTTCCTCAAGGAAGACCCAGTCTTTTACATAACCTTTATAACCATCAATCTTTTCCCATAAAATCCTTCTTTCATTTTCAGCTGATGAATGAAGAAAGTTAGGAGATAGCTCAAAGTCGGTCTCTTTTAAAACCTAAATGTTTAAACAGAGCCTGCAAATTTTGGTGTAGCAAGTACAACCACACAATCTCTAAACAGCTTCTCAGATGTTAAACAGAGAGAGTGTTAAATATTTCCTCCAGACCTTGTATTCCTTCTAAGTACCTCCTATATTTGCCTTCTATTTGCCTTCTTACCAGAAGGCACGCCTATTTCATCAAAACTTCTTAGGATCTTAGGTTCTTCCTCTTGATAACTGGCTTATTTTAATAATGTCAACTCATATGAGGTCATTTGGCAAAAATCTTATTGGAGTTATTCATATATAGACAGTTTGCTTAAGGACTGGTACCAGCAAGTCCCTCTCTATATAAGTCCTCTGAGAAGATCATCTTCCTACAGATCGTCTCCTTACTGGAAGCCTTGTACTTCTGCAAGAATGGTGAGTCCTCATGTTTTATATTCTAAGAGACACTAGAGATCTTATAGGATCCTCAGATTTATTTGAGCTTTCTTTGATATAAACTCAGAAATAGTAGAAGTCAGATACATAACGACAGGCAGGCCTAGCATAAGAGCAGAATTTGTACAACAGGAAATACCTAATATGTTCCCAGTTAGGACTTTTATTAGAACCTTCAGTTTTCACCTTCTTGCGGTCTTTGAATATGAAGAAAAGAGATTTATTTTCTGCCAGCAAGCAGCTCTGTTGTGTCTCAACCTGGAACTGACTTTAATTTTTGTGAAAAGCTTGGGTAACACCTGAACTTCTGGTTAAACTCAGAAATGTTACCATGCATTTTTTAGTCATTTTCAGCTCAAATACAGCTAAACTCTCTCCACATGAAAACATATGTCACTAGATGCTTGTAGCTTGTTTTCTTCTTTCACAAATACAAAATATTTGAGCAAGATATGTTTAAAACTTTGACCTAGCACCTACTGTTTAGTAGAATCTTTCCCAGTAATTTTTAAGGTAACTCTTTTTTTTTATTTCTAAGGGTGGTAGCATTAAGACTTTTCAATAGTCACTTTTATATTCACACTGTCTGCTTTATTCTTCAGAAAACCTTCTTGGCCTGCCTTTTCATTCTTGTCAGCTGTGTGACATTAGCTAATGCATACTGCTTCATGGAACTACTGACGGCAGGCAAGCCCGGTGAAGAGATTCTAGGTAAGAAGTCAACTGCCTTCAGCTCAGCAGACAACACCACAGAAATGCTGGACTTCATTTTTCCAATGAAGAACAAGTTAGAAGAAACTCAGCACAGGGGGGAGAAAACATGGGGATTTGGGGAAAAAGGGGATAGAGAGAGCACTGAATTTACGAAGTTATAAAAGGGAAGAGCTTATTTGAGAAGCATCACTGAGACTGAATTACAAATGGACTTTTTTCCAGGGAAGTAGTATAAAGTTAGTTTATCCATTTGCATGAAATACTATTTCTGTTTTTGCTTTGCCAGCTACCCCGTGCATTACATTTGTAATTCAAGACCAGCATATTTAAAAAGACAGAGAAGGCAGGGGAGAAGGAGAAAGAGAGAAAAAGCACACGCAAGGGAAGCATGCGTACATGTATTGCAGGGCACTATGAATGGTAGTGGTAAAGCAGGGAGCAGACTGGCAAACATTCGGCACACTGGTCAATAGACTCATTAGCTGTTTCTCTATCCCAAGAAAGTTAAGGAAAAATTTGTTGCTTCCTTTGATGCTGGGACAGCTCTTCCATAATACAGCTCATCTTCCAGACTGCAGATGTGGGAGCTAGGGTAGAATGCCAAGACAGAACCCACAATGCACAAACCTTCGTCTCTGCTTTGCCCTGTCCTCGTAAAATCTTGTTTTCCACAACACTCAAGAGATTTATGCATTTGAGAACTGGGGAGGGTTTTCTGGACAGAATAAGACTTGCTTTAAATAAGAAGTCAACATTTGGTTGAAATGGGGGGAACATCAAAGCCTTTTATTACTCCTGAACAGATTTCTGCCTATTTTCCTTTCTGCTTGGCACTCTGATTCCTGTATCTGAAGATGAGATACTCTAAGAAAGCCCATTCTGTTAAGTCAGAGGAATGGAGGGCCTTAGGATACTCTTTTCCGTACAAAGTATAGTAGTAGCCCTGCTCTTGGAGAATCCTGTTTAACAAATAGAAACATTGACATAAAAAGCCCACCCTGTTTGTGCAGGCAATAGCATCGTTAGCACAATTGTTCAGCAGGCTGCTTGCATGCTATATTTTCAGGCTGCATCGACTCTAAGGGAAATACACGTCCATTTGGCTCCCAATGGAGGACTAAGAACTGCCTGGACTGCTCTTGTGGCACAGAGGGAATACGTTGCTGTAGCAGGTGAGCTCAGATTGGCAGTGGGGTTTTCCTTTGCTACCCCAATACAACACACAGCACTCTCCTTTACTCAGAAGCCCCAGGAAAATGATTACAACCCTTCTCTTACTCCATACCATAAAGCTATGTATTCACCCAGCACAATCATCACAGATTATGTAAGACGTTCCTGACAAATATAGTTCATGTTAAAAAAAAAAAAAATCTTTATTGTAAGGGGAAAAAAAGGCAGTCTTCTCTTCAGATGAGGTCCTGACTCAATTAAGAACACTTAGTTGTTCCAGAGTTTTCTACCACTCTCGGTCCAGATCTTCCCAGTGCCACACATTGCTGCTTTTTACAGTCAAGTCTATGCATCCGAGCTGTTGCTTAGAGAGAAATTTGTATGACAGTCACACCTAGACAATCACAGACTTCACATTCCATATTGCAGGTGAAGAGGCAATACTGATACTGGTGTAGCAAATAAGCATGTTGAACTCAGATGTAACTAGATCAGTAAGCTAACTCTACCCGCATCCCACTCTAGCGGCACACTAAGTACCACTTGCTGAAGCTCCCACTTCTCCTGAGCAATCACTTCATCATGCCCCTAATACAGCCTCTTCCTATTAAAAGCATAAATAGTGTCTCATATGGAAGCTGTTTACTTCTCGCTCTTATCATGTCGTTCTTTTCCCAATGGCAGCTATGCAACCCCAGTCGATTTTGATAGAGAGAAATGCGAGCGTATTTTCCAAAAGAAGACCTGCAGCTACAAAGTAGTCAAGAAAGATGATCACACAAAGGAATGCCCGGTCTTTGCATGGGTGGGCTAACAGGGCTAACAGGAAAAATGTCATCATTTTGAAAGATATTTCCTTTCTTTGATTTCTTTTTTCCTCTGTGAGATTCAAAAACATTGAAATACATAGCATTTGAGTGAATCTATTCCCCAAACATAAGATTGGATGAAACTGAGAGCTATATCCACTCACGAAAGATTGACTTCTCTGCCTTCTGCTTCAAGAAGGAGCTGACTTGTTCCTTGCTTGAGATCAGAAATTAAAAGTGACTTTTTCCTTTTAAAGCACCATTGGTAATTACAAATTTTAAATATTTTCTAGTCACAGTTCAGTGTCAGGGAGTTGTTCTGTTACCTTCATACAACAAAGTTAAAAATAAACTCAGATCAAAAGATTAAATTCATGCGACTCAAATGGGTCCCTTTCTTTGTTGAGGAAAGAAAGCTAAATGAATTAATGAAAAATAAAAAAATTCTTTGAAAACTCACTTTTCTATGACCTTTTTTTAAAAAAAAA
>JAUBNY010000379.1:102538-123030 GCA_032275445.1 Crypturellus soui | reverse complement strand
GAAAGCTAAATGAATTAATGAAAAATAAAAAAATTCTTTGAAAACTCACTTTTCTATGACCTTTTTTTAAAAAAAAAGCTCTGTAAGGATTATAAAACAATAAAGGCTGTGGAGAAGGGGAAAAAAAAAGGAAAAAAGCACCATCATAGCTGTGGAAAGCAGAAGACACCACAGTGTGCTGCCTGACGCTATGGAGTGCTGCAGAGCCGACTGCTCCGAAACAGCAGCTCAGGAGCAGGGAGCCGCTTTGCTGCCCTGCAGCGTTGCGAGTCCAGCACAGCAGCTCACAGAGGGCCTCTGCCTCTCCTTTTCTGTTGGGCCGTGCCTGATGCCTCCAAACACACGGTCCCTTAGTTTTCCTATCTCCTGCCTGGGGAACAAGAATTCCAAGAGGTTGCAAGAGTCTATTTTATTGAAGCAATCTCCGCTTCATGTCCAGCTGCTGGATGCATCAAAGAAGACAGGGTAAGGGAGCAAGGATCTGTTTTGGTGTTCAAGTAAAATGTGCTTAGGACTAAAAAGCAAACTATTGAACAAGTTTGAAAAATATTTAAAGAATAGTTCTCTAATAAAATTGCTAAGAGATTTACTGATACAAATGCTTTAGATAAGACAGAAACTCTGTAAGATTATTGAGCCATGTTAGTCCTGAATGTTTTTTTGGTATAATACCCAGAAGTTAAATATCTAGTAAGGCAGCATGACTGCCCCCTGGTTTGTGTTTCTAGAATATAATTTCTATTGACACATCACTATTTCTGCTTAACACCTGTCTCCACCTTTTTTTCAGTTATGACTTCTAAATAGGAGACTATCCCATTCTTCTTCAGCAGGAAGAAGAGAGATTCAGAAGTTCAAACAACAAAAATCGCATTGGACATGGAGAAGGGTATTCCAGGGTCTTATTTACTCAGTTTTTCCTCCCACAACTACAGCTATAACCAAGATTTTCAGATACAATCTAATTTTTCCAGCAAGCTTCAGTGAAACTATCAGGCAATTGACTAGGCAAGTTGATCTACAATTCCAGGTGTATTAATACAGCTTACCTATGTGCAGAGGTGAATATCAGCTCTAGATTAAAAAAAAAAAAAAAAAAGAGAGAGAGAGAGAGAAAAAAAAAAGTGTGCTACTGAAGTCACTAGGTGGCATCCTGGTTCTGCCACAGGGTTTTTGTGCCAAAACAGCTAATAGCCCAGCAAGCAAGAGCTAAAGGAGAACTGGGGGGGGAAACAAAAAACAAAACAAACACGAAACAAACACCCAAAAACTAAACAAGCACATCCTGACTCTATTGGCAGAACTGAGCTTAATTTCTATTTGCTTAAATGAGGTTTAGAAACACAAGCAGCATTTTAGAAGGGTATTTAACCTACCATATAGAGAAAAGCCTCCAAGCAAATATCATGGACAAGACTGGGTAGTTTGGATTTTTTTTGCATTTGTTTTTGAAAACAGTGATGTGGCGATGCAGTCTGGCTTGCCTGAGTTACCACGGACTTAAGAGAATTCAAACTTTGCAACAATGCTATGTCAAAGCTTCCTTCAGGGAACAAACACACGAGCACCTTTACTTGCAGTGCTTTATTTCCATGTTAGCAAAGACAAGAACTTGCCTCTTGGAGCACAGTGCTATGTGTTCAGTCAGAGTGGATGGTTTGGAGCCATCCCTAGGGATGAAGTAGAAGAAACTAAGAATGAGAGAGGCTGAATCATAGAAAATACAAAGCTAGGATCAATTTTGTATTGGAACAGAAGCAACTTTATAAGCTTTCTCAACAGTAAGAGCACTGAAAGGACATCATGCTTTAGAGCTCGCAGTAACAACATTGTCCTTTCTTACAGGCCCTTCCTCAAAAAAAACAAACACCAAACAGTTTCATTATTTGCATATCTGATTCTACTCCCTTTTTTACTGCATCTTTCTTGACACTCAGGGATAAAGAAAGATGCCAAAAAAGTTCTGAATGTTTTGAAAACCCCTATCAGCTGAGGAAGAGTTTTCTTCAACAGCTCATACCAGTAACCGCACTGGACGTCAGTATTAGAAGTTCCTTGTTGGGTACTGTATCAGTGCAGCACGCCTTAGCCTTGAGGTAACAAGCTCTGTGTGCGCTCTGCTCGGGCCTTAAGTTATTGTCTTCCTGAACATTTTGCAACAAACATGACCAGAAGTTCCTTATGCACCTCACTTTCAAGATTTCCAGACAGTGTTCTCAGAGAGGCTACGTAAGGAAACCACCATGAGAAACAACTACTTGTCTACCAAGTCAGTCTCTGCAACACTTCTTTACCAAGAAAGACCAAAAACTTAGAGTTGATGAGGCCATGGGCAGTGCCTGGAAGAAACACAAACGCCAGTTTAAGTTTCTCTTGCACTGCCTAGCAGCTCATTCTCACAACTTCTGCTAGGAGTGGAGGAAATCCTTTCTCAGAGCCAGAAGAAACATTGATTTCACCTCTTAGATTGTCTTTAAACTAGAGTGATATGTGAGATGCATCATTTGGGAGACAGCTCAGATTTGTGTGCTTTGAAATTTCACCAGTCACCTCTTTTTTTTTGCCTTTTTGCTTTAAAAAAAAAATGTATATTGATAGAGTTTTAATCACAGAACAGAACACAAGGTGGAGTGACAGAAAAGCAGCACATCAAGTCTGAAGTCACAGGCTGGTGAGAAGTTTTTTTAATATTAGCCATTTTTAGCTGAACTGTAGATTTTGTGTCCCCTTCCCCCAGTCAGGGCCTCAGTGCTCAGAGCAGCTGCCTGGGCACTCTCTGGTTCAACACCTGAGGGAGGAAAGCCGGGCCCAGCCTTTCCTACCCCACAGCTCTCTCAGGATACTCCAAATGCTTCTAGTAACCAGCAGCTTCCCAGGGCAACACTGCCTGCTGGGCTTTGCATAGGGTCACAGCTTCAGTCAAACTGCTACATTTTGCAACCATTTTAGTTTGCGACTTCCCCACCAGCTGCTACGCCAACAGGGAAGGGCAGCGCTGGCAACTGCACTCACCACTTCAGGCCTCAAGGTGAGGAGACCCCCGTGTTAATTGCTGCCAAATCCTCACGGCTTGATGAAGAAGGTTGCATGCCTTAGGGCAGAGCCCATCGGGAGCAGGATCAAGAGCTGTCCTACCACGCAGATACACAGGGAGCGCAGCAAGTCACAGCGGCCCCTCCAAGCCTCAGGGTGACTTGATGTTGCTCAGTCATGTAGGCAAGCCCACGTCCCAGGCATGTGCTAGGCAAGCCAGGCTTGGGGAATTCAACCTTCCCATGACAAATAGGCCTCCCAGAGGGCCTGTGCTTAACAGAGCAGCCCCAGAAGGTAATGTTCACTTGCATTTGCACAGCAGAAAGGTCCCTTAACTCCTTCGTTACTTGTTTGACCTGGAAGAATTTGCTCGTCTCAGGAAGCAGCTTCAGAACTGGTCAGCAGGAACATGGTTCAAACTGAGCTGCCTTACTGATCTCATAGTCAGGTCCCCCAAGACTGCAGACTTTCAGATACATTTGGCCCTTCATTCTCGAGTCTGCAATGCAAGATGCCTTAAGCTGCCTTATCTTTTTTCAAGAGCAAAAAATGCATAGCATGTTTTAAGACACTTGTATGGTTCAGAAGCATAAACTAGTAGGTGGTTCTTAAACAGTAGCCTCAGTCATACTGCACTTCAATTTCCTCCTTATAAATACATTGTACCCACTCACCAAGATATAGATAAAGTTATAAGAAACTCATTAATACAGCTAATTCTCTCCAAAATGCACTTTATCAAGACGATAACTTAGAATCTACTGTATCCTCTGATCAGAAATTCCTTGTTGATTCCTTGCAATCGTACCCTTACAGTGCTTACTTCTCACAAGAAGCAGTACAAAATATGCCAAGTGTTATAGCAGGGACAGGCCAGAAGTGAGACTGGCCCTGAGATGTTAATAAGATGCTTAATTAAAATAAAAGCAATTTAAACCATATATTTAGAAGCTTAGTAGTTAAAGAAATACATTATATTTTCATCTTATTTCTTCTAACAGATGACAAGTTACTTTGAGAAAAGTCATTCTTTTGTCAGAAGGAGTTTGTTCATTATTTTGTATCTCTCCATTAGAATTAACATGTAAAACAAATGATCCTCTCCTTCACCTTGACACATTAAATGCAGCATACTATTACTAAGAAGTATCACAAGACATCTCAAGGTATTATCATCAGATATCAGAACCGTTTCATAGAGCACAACCACATAAAGCATAATCTACGAAATTGTAAGAATAACCCCAAACTATTAACTGCATTGCAAAATTAAAAAGAAACAACTGGAAAAGTTCCAAAATTTCATACTTAAAATAAAAGGGGTCCAGGCAAGTGAAAGAAGCAGGAAAAAAAAATCTGTAAATTAAATTTTCTGTCACTACAAACAACAACCCTTTTCTCTGTAACTCACCCTTTACTTCGGACTCTTCAAAAGACAGGGCCCATTCTGCCACTACAACTTTTATCCAAAAACTGCATGCACTGCAGCTTCACTTCCCTTAGATGTTTGTCAATCAGTGAAATTTAATGAGTTCTGCCACATCAATCAAGGTGTCTAATCAAATTTAAGTATGCTGGGGGATCCATGGTAATTGGATTAATGCAATTCATTAAGCTAGTAATCCTCTGGTAACTATTTTAACTTGTTATACCTGTGCTCCAATTCAGCAAAGCAGTAGATCTGAGAGCCCCTGACACAGCCAGAGATACAAGCTGGAATCTGTATTAGTTTACCTGCTTGGTTCTCAGGTGCACGTTCAAGAACGCCATGTTGCGATACTTCAATTTGTGAAGCTGCATAAAGACTTAGATACCTGTGACCAGATGTGCGTAGAAAAAAATGCCCTCATGACATCTCTCATGACAACACTGCAAGGTTTTGGATGACAGCTGTGTTAGAGGCACATGTGGTGAAGGAAAATTGGGATCTCACTTGCCTTGCCTCACCTCCCCCAAACTTTGGCATCACCTTGTTGCTGTCAGTGAGGGAGCCAGGAGTGACAGGCATCCTGACTCTTGCACTCACTTCTGGACGCAGATTGCTCCTCTCGCTTTTGCTGCTAAAGAGGCACTATCTGGTCATGGTGATCTGCTTTTGCCCCCACAACTTTGGCTTTGAATGAACAACTTAAGAATAAAAAAACTCTACAGTTAGTCCCCACAGATTACTAAATTTGGACAAAATAATGTGTCTCTTATAAAATAATTGAAATTTCAATAAATCAGTCTTAGAACAGTGGACTCTCCACACCACTGCACTGTATGAATGACCTGTTCCATACTTGGGGGACAGGTCAGCGGAACAATAGTGCATTGCCACCTTGCTTACCATGTGCCCTTTCCCCACTGTTTCTTGATGGCCTGCCAGTTCTAAAGGCGTAGCTTTGTGGGGGTCAACCAGTGTATCCATTGGCGTTTCTTCAGATTTACACCAGCGCCACGGAGATCAACATCCTGATGTATGTCATTGCACAAAACCTGACTTTGCAACACCTCTTGAGGCCACATCTCCTGATCGATGATTGGAACAGGTTAGAGTGTCCATTGGCACAAGGGGTGCTCACATTTTCATCAACCCACTTTGCACTGACCATTGTTTCCTCACTGTATATAAATACACACTGCTCCTCATTAAGAAATGTGAGCAGCCCATGCAAGTATGGTAAGTCAGAAGCTTATATTATGTGTGTGCGTGTGTATACTGGGAATGTTTTTTACTTTAGTTTCATGGGAACTGTAAGACTTGTCCTTAACTCTGTGTCTCCAAGCTTTCTACTGGACCATTGGAAGGAAAAAAAAATATTTTAAAGGAAGTTTCATATCTGTCTTCCAGAAATTCTTGCTGGTCTTCTGCCTGATCCTTCTCTTCTTAAGGACTCTATGCGATGCCTACTGTTACTTTAGACCACCCAGGAAATATGGTAAGAATATGGGAAAAATACCAGTCATCTTTGGACAATAGCTCAGAGATGTAAACCTAATTTTCTTAGAAATGTTGGAATAATATAATTCCTTCTGTGTTGAGAAATGATACAAACACTTGCATATTCAGGTATCAAGGCACCTGGAGGCACTCTGGATAGACAGACACACTGTCCCAACAGGGACACCCTCATGGCTGATGTACAGGTGAAGGTCTTGCCTACCTGACAGAAGACATGTTCTTTTAAGCAGTATTTACTAATGTAGGGTACTTGACATTAAAATCAAAGCAAAGATAACACAAACAGTGTTTAAATTCAGTTTAATGGAACAAGTAAAAGTCTAATAAAAAATTAGGGCAGGGGGAAGAGAAAGAAATTATAGTCTAGACCTCTGTTTTGAGTATGAAAAAAGACAGAAAGATCCTATTCTAGCCATAAGCTAAGACTTTTCTCAGACATATTGCAATAGCAGAATAGTATTTCTCAGGTATGTGACTGCTACCATTTTCTCTTGCCAGATCATGAACTCACACACACTTTAGGAGCAAAGACATTGCATCCTTTTTGCAAAGGCTTTGGTCAAATTCTTCCCTGGTGTAACTCTACGTAAATGAGTGCTTTGATTGCCAGGCCACAGACATAATATTGTGTTCTATGTCTGTATGCATTTGCATTGATCTGCTGGCTGTTGTTCTCTGATGTGTGCATGCAGGGTGCCTTTCAAATGAAAACCTGTACGTCTTTGGTGCTACGTGGAAGACTGAACAGTGCTACCAGTGCAGATGCAAGATAACTGGAATGACCTGCTGCAGCTTGTAAGTTCTCCCAAATCTCTGCTTATTCAAGTACCGAGATGTTCAGACTTATAAAACCTCGAGCATCTGATCAGGCCAATGGTGTTCACCCTTTCCATGCTGCCATGAACCCACCCTTTCCATTTTACAAGGCAGAACACAGTCCATGCTCTGCGAGTTTGCTTTCCAATTCTTGTCAAGTTCCTGCCTCATGGATGGGAGATGACACACTGAAGAGAGCTGTGGCTTCCAGAATATACTGGTGTGAACGGATTATCTCCCTAGAGGGCTGGTAATTTCTTCTTGAGAGGAAGGAGAAATAGACCCATAAAAGATTTATCAGGAAGGATACAAAATGGTGGGGAATATTCCTGACCTTCCCCAGAAGGAAGAGAGAGGGAACTTGCCTGTGCTGCAAAGAGCTTTCACCCATAGATGTTCACACATGGGGGCAGATTCAGCACTCTTGAAATAGTTGTTCTTCCCAAGATAGTCCAAATGGGGAAGCCAAAATTTGCCTCCCTTTTGCTTCTGCATGGGAATTTATGCCAGTCTATAACAGAATGTCAGTAAGAGCCCCAAACTGGGGAATCTCTTTAACTGTTAACAATCATGATCAGAGTACTGTATGCCTCTTAGGATAGTCCATAGTATTTGAAATTATTGGAAACTGAGAGTCTAATCAATCCGTGATGCAGTTTGCCCCAGGATCCATAAGTATCCTTTTCCTAATCCTTATTTTCTCTTTGCTTTTTTCAATGACAGAGTTTCGATGCCCAAGAAATACGACAAAGTGAACTGTGTTGCTCTGTTCCACAAGAAAAGTTGCTCCATTCGAGTAGTGAAAAGGACCAATCCCGACATACACTGCAAAGTCTACAATGGAGTTGGTTAAGACCAGCCGATGTGCTTCTCCACTTCCCTAGAAAATGAACATGTTCTGGGCCTCTCCTTTAGAGGAAAGCAGCAAAGCAGCATTGCTTCCAGAGGAAGAGGTTCTCCTCATGACTTTCATAGCTCTGTCACATCTGTCTCATCTCTGTCACTAGGTGGCTTATCATAATATTACATACACATTGAAACCAAGCTTTACCACAGATAATTTTTAACTTTGTACCTCTTGGGATCCAGAGTTAAATAAATGTGTACATAGAGCAAATAAGAGAGTCCAACTTATTGCAAAGAAATGCCATATAGAAAGTTCGGTAGCCTTATGTACTAGGGTAGAATTTCTTACAATAATGTTGTTTGGTTCAAAGTCCAATGACAACAACCTCATGAAAGCTGTTTGCACAGAAAATCTAGATTATAAAACATGTTTAGAGCATAGAGTTTAGGCAGTACACTGTTCCTGGTACAAAGTTCATGAATGTGATATATGTGAGAAATATCCTATATTTAGACATTTTCAAAAGTAATTATAAAAGAGAGCTACCCAGAACATGCATCCATTTGCAAGGAGACCTTGAAGGGCCACAAACCAGCATGGACAAGTAAAGGGTTGTTTCTGCTTTTGCAGCTTCCAGAACAGTGAAGTGCTAAAAGCCTTTTTGTCACCGGTTGGTTGAGAAGAGTCCTCTGTGGCCTTGCAACAAGACAAGTTGCTCTTTCAAGGTTAAAAGGGAAAAACAACAACAGTCTTCATTGGCCTGGCATTAGCATCTGCAGAGGCACCAGCTTCACATAGCACTGAAACACATGAATAGAAACACCACCATTTCATATCTTTTTTGATACATACGCTGAAGCGGGGCACACATTCTTATTCATTTTGCAGTACCATTTTGCTTGATTCTAAAAAGACATGTATTGTGAACAACTCATGAGCAATTAATCTACTGTCCAAATGCCAAAACCACGCAAACCACCTGCCCTGCAACCCAGCTTCAAAATTGATAGTACCATGCAGTCACTTGAGAAGAATGAGACTGTATTAGAGAGAACAATAGCTCTTTGCCTAAATGCCTCTATATTAAGAGATGGCTCTATAGTCATGAACGGGATGATGACAGCGTCTAAGGTCTCAGGCTTGAGCCCTAGGCAGAGGCGTCAGGCTGGGCCTTAGTGCAGCATGTCCCGGTGGCTGCCCACCACCGCCGCTGCTGTGAAACCCATGCTAGCAGGTGTCGTACACAGCGCTGGCCAAGGAACTCCCACCTCACAAACCTGCTATACCTTAAAAAGCTTCAGAGGAGACCTTTAAATTTCAAATGATATTGAACTGTTATGAGGCATCAGTTGCTATTTCTTCTTGGGCTCAGATAGAGTTCCAAGATCCAGGACGGAGGCAAGACCTTGGAAATAAGGAATCACAGACACATGGGGCTGATAAGGGATCACACTATCAACTTCCTAAGTTAGATGCATTTACAAGGACTTGGTTGGGGTTGAAGACAGGAGTTAAATGGCTTTCCTGGAAGCATGAACATCACTTAAGCTGTCCAAAAATCCCCAAATCCTAGAGTGATAAATTAGCCATTGATTACCTAGAACTCTACTAAAGTAGCAAGCACTGTTTTCTCACTGGTTAGCAGTGTCAGAGAGCAAGCAGGACTTCAGATGCCAATCCACAATTAGATTTGCTGGATGTACTGCAAGAAGATTTGTCTCTGAAACTCCAAGTTTACTGGAAAAAAAGACAACAGAGCTTTGGGCTCCACGTGAGAGGTCTAGAATATCTAGCCCCACACAAGAGCCCCGAGGAGACTCTCAATACATCAAAGGTGCAGTTATGAGCTAGAGCTATGGCAATACCTCTGTCTCCCAGGGAAATACTCACAGCCCGCAAGTGTTTCATGCTATCCCTATAATCTCTTTCAGAAAGATGTTCTTTGGCCACTACTGAGAGGACAATTTCCTGTGTCTGTATCCCCTTGGAAGAGGTTGTTTGAACACAGTCCACCTGTCCTATGTAATAATCCATAGAGAAAAAGAGAACAGCTTGCAAGTACCTGCCTGTAACAGGAACATGTGCTGTGGACAGAAAACTGGAGCATGTGTTCTTATCACTCCATAGGCGGTAGGACAGGCTCCATGCCATGCCACTACTGTTTCTTCACCACACTCCCTATCAACAGCAAACAGGGGCTGGTCCATTGGTTGCTAAAATCAGTGCAAATCTACTGATATGAACATAAATACCCAGTGTGACTAGCACATGACTTGTAATAGCTGGTTCCACTGTATTTACCTGTTGCTTTTCAACTGCAAATCACCTGCATATAAAGGAATTTCCATCATTATGCACTCTGTGCAGGTCAGGATTCTCACAGACGCTGTCCACAGGTTCACTGTTCAATAGTGTTGGTTGTATAGCAAATGGAGTACCACCAGCCTTAGACAGCCATCTTGGGTACTAGTAGTTCAGCAGAGGGCTGATCCAAAGCTGTAAGCCCCATCTAAGCAAGAAAACAGATATTTGCACATTTGTCTTGCTGCAGTTGCTCTCACTTCAAGCTAGCTCCAGTATCATCCCCACTGTGCTGGGGTCAGGACAGCTGAGGCACAGCAGCCCCTGCATCACCCTGTATCTTGGCTTACACTCAGTTACTACTATGGGTGTTTGTGCAAGTCCTAGCTGCAAAAGCTAGTGAAGAGCTGGACTCAGACAAATGCTGCTCTCCCATCAGCTTGTTAAGAAGGCATATTTTCTCTCTCCAGCTTGGACAGGGACAAGAAAAAAGGTACATGTATTAGGGCTCTAACGTAGCCTCACTC
Organism: Crypturellus soui; assembly: GCA_032275445.1. Taxonomy (NCBI): domain Eukaryota; kingdom Metazoa; phylum Chordata; class Aves; order Tinamiformes; family Tinamidae; genus Crypturellus; species Crypturellus soui. Next base: position 112,562 of record JAUBNY010000379.1, on the reverse strand, counting down.
ACCTCACCAGAAAATGGCCAAGTCCTCGATATAGCAGTTCATCTGAAAGATCTGTCAAGGAGAAAGTCCCAGATGCCAGAGCAGACTAACCCCAGTTAGGTCACTTCCCGCTCGTGGGGCTGCAGAGGTCTGAGCAGGCTTTCAGAAGCAGAGCTGCAGCTGCTCCCTATCGGCTTTAAGATGAGAGCAGATGCTAATTTGCTATCGCAGGCTCTTCCCAAAGGTCTGAATCGAGGGAATAAAAGTGACACAGCACATCTGTAACTCTGGAAGGTGTGGAGATGAGCCTGGCCAAAGCGTGCTGCAAGCTGAGGAGGCAGAGAGAACAGCTCCACAAATCAAATTGTCCTCCTGTAAAAGGAGGGGTCTGGGTCCCAGTGGTTCCCTTCCCTTCTCTTTAATGCTTTGAACAGCAGCACAAATAAACATATGATAAATAAATTAGGGAAGAAGCAGAAGTGAACAGGCCAGCTAAGGAAATTGTTTAAGCTTTTCTGGCTTCAGTAAGCTCAGAAGCCTCTGCTTCCCCAGGCGCTGTCAGGGTACTCGAGATCTGCGTGGGCTGCTGCCTTCTCGGCTGCAAGCACTGGCTCTGCATGCCCCCTTCCCTAGGCAGAAGGGAAAGGAGCCTGGGTAAAGGGCTGGGATGCTGGGATATAGGGAGCTGTTTCAGACTATAGGGTAAATAAAACTACCGAGAAGGAGGCTGGAAAAAAGTAGTTATACAAAATAAGGAGCAGCTTGAGCACTGCCACAAGAAAAGACTGGTAATTACAGACAACTCTCTAGCTTTCTCTGTTCATCACACAGATTCCAATTTCACAAATCATTAACTGTTCTCATTGCTAGTTTAGTTGGTACTGAAATGTTTGGGTTTTGTTGAGGCTCTGTGTGCCTCCATATGAAAATACATATTTCCTTCAACTATATATCATGCCTTAAGAAAGCCCTCAGAACAGCAGCAACTACCAGGCTAGTTAAGCAGCCAACCATAGGTAAAAGGCTGGTTTAAATGTACATGCAAATTACATTATTCTGGTATGGTTCTTGGAATTATTGTTCGTTCATCTTTTCTCAAGGCAAGAGAAAAATTGGCGACTAACTTCTGCCTTGGGTTTTCATAGGAAAGGTCAGGAGAAAGAATTAACAAGAACAGGCACTTCTGCAAATTCTTTTTTCTCCTTTTTTTTTTTTTTTCAAGGCCTTAACATTTCTGAGTTCTTTACCCAAATAACACTGTACCTCTTGGGCTTTCACAGGCTGGATATTTAAGACTTAAAGTCTGAATCCATCTAAAATACATTTGCAATGCTAGCCAGCAGTGGACTGGAAAAAAAAGAGAAAAATGAAACTATTAACTTATGAGGCACAGTTTTTGAATCCTGCAGAAATATTGCCATGACAAGGAGACCAGAAGTAGGTTCTATTCCCTCATGCACAGCAGGGACATGTGTTATACTGCAGACAGCTCTGTAGCTTTCTTGAAGCTGCAGTTTTATCTCAAGAACCTGCAGATTTTACACATCCATGTAACAGCAGAGGGAGCCAGATCTTCAAAGCAGCGTAGGGCAGAATGTAGTGGTTTAGTTGGAGGGAGGGAGGGAAGGAAGGGGAAGAAAGCAGGAGAGGAGAGAGAGAGATGCCATCCAGATTACCTACAGAAACAGCAGAGCGAGCTTCTCGTCTGAGCCGAGACACAGAGGACCCTGCTTTGCAGCTGCAACATCCTTTCACTCTTCCAAGGCATAAATGTGCAGGAAAAGCAGCAATTTTCTGCAGCAGTGACAGGTGAGAATTTTCCAAATTTTGTTTAAACTTTATGACAGCTCAGATTGACTCATTAGAGTCATCACTTCTTTCTATAAAAATATTTTATAAAAACTGGAAGCTGGTGTCATAATTAACTTTTTGCTCACCTTTTTGCATAACTGACTCTGATTTCTGATCAGAAAATGTTAGCCAAGGATTCTTCCAAAACTTTTATATAGGGGTTGAGGCAACAATCATATATAAGAAGTATTTAATGGTGAGTTACTGAGAGGCTGCTGTATGCAGTTTAAAGTAGCAAGTTTTAAAAGACCATGAGACCAGGGATTTAAAAAGGAGTTCTGAAATGCTTCTTCATTCATTTGACAATTAAGGGAAGCAGGAGGTAAAGCAAAGCATTCAGTTAACATTTATATTTAAAAATTAATCCATTGCCACTGAGAGGGACATGAGGTTTAAATTCAAGAGAAGCCACGAGTGAAGAGAGCTTTAAAGAGGCTGGATTCCAAGGAGCAGGGAATTCTTGCACAGTCCTTCAATTCCATGCGAATGTTGTGTATTTCTTTAGAGCTTAAAACAATGCAGAAACAAAGGCAGAAATACAAAGCAAACCTGATCCAAAGTCCACTATCAGTAATGGGCTCTGAGTCCAGTCACATGGCAAGGAAAAGCAGTAATAAATTCTTCATCCTGTTTGTATACATTTTAGCTCTTTCCCTAATCCTTATCCACTTTCTAAGGTCTTCAGGACTGCGACTTCTCTGCTTCTCTAGAGCTGAACAGCTCGAAGCACAGAAAGACCTATTCTCAATTATTTTTTGAATACTACTATAATAAACAATAAAAAATTATTAATAGTAATAACTTAGCAAGAAAGGCTATTAGAACAAGGGAGACCTAGATAAATACTTTACTGCTTACAGTTCAGCTTTTGATTAGATTTATGCAAACAATTGCTTTTGTCAGTCAGCGCCTGAACCAAAACATTAAAAGTGAGAGGGGGGTTGTTTTTGTTTTAAGTAAGAAGACATTTTTAAGATTTTTTAAAGAGATTTTGATTGTTCCATTAGAAACAAAATATTTAAATTCATTTCTGAGCTTCTTTTAGTGAGATCAAAGGGTACGAACCAATGTACAGGCAAAGGTGATACCCAACTCTGTGATTTAAACCTGATGGAGTTAGTGTTTATCTGGGTTATGAAAGATACTGCATTTACCCCTCAATTCCATCTGATTTAGGAATTGGAAGAAAATCTCTCAGCTCCATAAAACATTCCCTTCCTACTGGTTATATGGAGAAAGGGTGTTTCTCGTGCTTTTGGAGTTCCTGGTTAAATCACAACTTTAAGACATTCTGGAACTTTTCAGCAAATTTGGGTAGAGTTCACAAAGAGTCCATGAGGAACCCATGGGTCCAAAGGGTCCATATGGAATTTTTCTGAAAAAATATGACTTTCAAGTTGACCACTGATGGATGTTTTTTCTTTTGAGATAAACTGATTTGTTTGCTTGCTTGTTTAAAAAGCTGAAACATCCAGCAAGACAAACCTTGCTTGCCTCCAGCATAGGCATCACAGTGATTAACGTCTCTAACATACATTAAGAATTTAACTTGTACCAAGATTAAATCTGAAAGCTCTTTCACTTCCTCCTACTCAATCCACCCTATTTGCTGCAGATTTTTGACTGCATCAAACTCATTATACTCATCTTTCAAAGAAATTATCTCAGGCTGGACATTAGTTTTTGTAGCTATTTTCTTTCTTCAGGTTCATTGGGAGCTCTGAGATCTACTCTTTCCTCAAGTAACAAAAAAGAAAGGAAAAAAAAGGAAAGCAAAGAGAAAGGGAAAAAAATAGGCTACAAGAGAAGCACGTGCTTGTTGTCCAGGATACTATAGCTAAGAATACTAGGTTGGAACTGTGGTGCAAAGCCCAGATGTTCATGGACAGCAGAACCTGTTTGTCCTGTCCAAATGCCATAACTGAGTTGCTTCAGCTGGCACCACACGATATGCACCCCCCCGATCACTTTGCTCTTTTTCCCTTGCAGCCCATCTCCACAGGCCAGCAGCTATCACAAGCTACAGTTCCTGGTTTCCATTCTCTCACCATTTTCACACTGAATGAGTTGAAACAGGCTGTTTTCTGCACTGGCATCTCCATACATGATGGAGTAATTCACACACAGTCATTGCCTTTCCTTGTTGTTCCAGAGAAGAAAAATCTGTTCTCTCTGGGCAGGGACACCACAAAAGTGAGTGAACAGAAACAGTTATACCTATGGCCACATTTTAGAAAAATTTCCTTGCTGCTTTTGGATTTTTATTCAAGTTTTAAATTGCTGAGGAAAAGAAAATTCAAAAAATACAAAATACTAACGTATCCTACTTAGGTGAACATCTCTAACACATAGGTACCTTTTACAGACATACCAAAAGGTCAGACAAAGCAGCTAAAGAACTGGCTACTAAGTTTTTGCAGAAAAACAGTCACAATATACTTGATTTACTGTATCTTGTTGATTATTGTTGCCAGCTCCTGAGAATCAACCTCTTAAGAAGCAGACAGTACAAATCTTAAAAACAAAGAACCAAAACCAAAGAACATAGCGTGGTGGACTCTTTTTTTGTACAGTATTGGTTACCTTTACGCATGCAGTTGCTCAGCAACAAATGCAGCTCAATCAGTGGTAAGTTCACCACATCATTTTATTTATGTATTAATATCTTGACCACTTGTTTTTCTGAAACCCCGAGAAGTTTATTGCAACTTCACAAACTCATTTGAGCAGCCTTTTATTGCTTAGAAAAGGCTTGTACTATGGGTAACTAGCATTGTTCTCTGAGAATTTATTTACACTATACATTACAAACCTTCATACTCCATGTAGCTGCCTCTGACCTGAGAAGTCCCAGCAGGGTTAGGTGTTTTTCTTCATTCCTTGACATAGCGCAAGCCTGGACTGCAGAGGAAAGGCTGTAGAGAGACTGTGCCAAGGCAAGGGAGAACAATCTACATAAGTGGATTCTGGTGCTTGATTGAAGGAAGGAGCTCTGTACCAGGAAACCCCTAAGGAAAGGGAAAGAGGATATCCTTACGGTGTACAGCTGAGGAAACGGATCTGGGAAGGAGTGACACAGGTTGATCATAACAGTCTCTCGGGGCCCACTGGTAGAGTCCTCTCTACAAAGTATACCTGAACCTGGAAACAAGTATATTGCAATAGAGTTGTGCTGACCTAACAACAGTAAGAACCCTTAGCAAAGCAAACAACTCCATTTTATGGTCAAATACACTAAATGAAAGGGAGATGAAAAAAGAGAATCACTGGCATTCATTTCCCTATCTTACTCCCTGACATTGCTACCCTTTTGACTTATCTCTTTTTAGCATAATTAAGCAATTATTTTTCCTTTTCTTTGCAGATTTAACCAAACCCTCTGCAGCTTAAGAGAGCAGATGAAACACTTCTAAGGCTGCCTTCAGAAGACTCCAATTCTATTTCCTTATCACCTTTTTGGATAATCTTGAGGTCCAGGATGAATAAAACAAGAGCTGTTAATGAAGGTTTTCCCTTTGTGAATAGCAAGAACGGGAGCTTAAACCGAAGCTTCCCCACGCACCTTACAAACCAGTGCAGGAACATTACTGACCTTACTGTCTTTCTGGCTACTTCCTACAGTTTGGAGACTGTCCTAGGCATTGTGGGAAACATTTGTCTGATTGCCGTCATAGCCAAGCAGAAGGAAAAGGCCAATGTCACCAACATCCTCATTTCCAACTTAATAATTTCAGATTTGTTTATGAGTCTTGTCTGCCTGCCTTTCACCATTGTTTACACCATGATGGACTACTGGATATTTGGGGAGGTCATGTGCAAAATGACCTCTTTCACTCAGTGTACATCTGTGACTGTGTCAATTCTCTCTCTTGTCCTTATTGCTCTGGAAAGACATCAGCTCATCATAAAGCCTACTGGCTGGAGGCCAAGTGTCTCCCAAGCCTATCTAGGAATTGGAGTCATTTGGATTTTAGCGTGCCTCATGTCCCTGCCCTTTCTGACCACATCCATCTTGTCTAATGATTTGTATGGGCAGCTCTCATACATCATGAATTTTTCCACTGACAAGGCCATATGCATCGACTCATGGCCTTCTGAGCAGCACAGACTTATCTACACCACCACTTTGCTGCTCTTGCAATACTGCATCCCCCTCTTCTTCATTATAGTTTGCTATCTGCGTATCTACTTACGTCTGCAGAAGAGAAAGGACATGTTTGAGAAAAGCGAATATAGCAACCGAGCAGTTCAGCTGAGAAGGATAAACATTTTGTTAGCATCCATGGTTGCTGCTTTTGCCGTATGCTGGTTACCACTGCACGTTTTCAACACCATTGAGGACTGGAATTACAAAATCATTTCACCTTGCCACCACAATCTGATCTTCTCATTGTGCCACCTGGTAGCCATGGCTTCCACCTGTGTCAACCCTGTTATCTATGGTTTCCTAAACAGTAATTTCAAAAAAGAAGTGAAGTCACTGATTCTGAGCTGCCAGCATAATTCAGTCACCGCATCCATGGAAGAATATGATCATTTACCTTTATCCACCATGCAGACTGAAATCTCCAAGGGCTCACTGTTGAATGGCAGGCATAATTCTATCTAGCAGAAAACAAACATTTACTGAAGGATGTATGGAGCACACTGCAAACCAACTATTACTTGTTGGTATAAAAAGCAACTGATGATGCTATAGCCACGAACAGGAGCCCATTACTGTCTGTTTTTTGGAAGAAAGCACAAAGGAAGTTTGTACGCATATACAGTAGCTCCTGTGGCACACAGGTTGTTCACGTCACCGAGATGGTACCGATAGATATCGAGAAGATTGGGCTGCGCTTACAGCTCCATAACTGTGGTGTGGATGCACACAAACTGGCACAGGTTCATCAGCTAAGCTCACATCTCTCTCATGACTGAGGCAGAATCCAAAACTGACAGTTTCAGCGCTGCCACTTGCACAGGGCGCTATCCAGCTATGCACATTCATTTTTCAGTATTAGTAAGATTTTGAGCCACTTGTTGTCAGACCAGCAGAACAGACGTTTAGATTTATAGAAGATTTTGTGCTTTGCTGATTCTCATAGCTTATTAGGTAACACATCTTTCAGCAGATCTAGTTCATATCAAGCTATTAGATACCTGTTGACAACACCTGTCTCTGTAGAGACACAGAACAGCAATCCTGTTACTTAAAGATGACAATTGCTTATTGAGGGATGGTGACAAATGAAAATAAACAGGATATCCAGATTCCTTCTGTTGTCAGTTAGAGCTCCTCATGCTAAAAATGCATGCCATGATAATACGGGATGGTAGGATTACTGGAGTTTTCCAAAACCTTAGCAACAATATGCTACTGCTACTTCAACACTGAAATTTTTAGCTCTTTGGTGCTCTAAATGAAGAGTATCCCAATTAGAAGATTGAAATAAGCATGGGAAAAAAAATCCTCCCAGAACCTTAGTTTTTAGGTGTGTTTGCACTCCCACAGTAGTAGACATGGATGGAGGCTTTCAGTTTCCTGTTAAAATACAACCCCATGTCAGATACTAGTCCCAAGAGGTGCCAAAATACTGAGTAATCAACTAAAGGTCAACCAAAACACACAAGTGGAATCCAGATCAAGTGGAGACATGTATCTTAAAGCCAAGATAGAGATAAATAAGATGCATTATCAGTCACGCTACTGAAATGTGGATTTTTTTTTTAAGCGTATGTTGTATTTTTGGACTTCCTCCACAAACCCTACAAATGATAAGTTCATTTTTCTTCAGAAAAGAATGATATGACAAACTCATTGAGAGACAAACTGAGACATCGTTCAGTGACTGCTGAGAAACCACGAAGTACGTACTCTCAAGAAGCTCATGCTGAGGAGCGATTAAAAAAAAACCACAGAAAGTGTAAAAAGACAACAAGCATTGCTGTCACAACAAACATTGTGAATCTTAATTCACAGTGTAGTAGGTCACAGCTAAAGATTCATGGAGTTATCTTCTGTCCTGAACGGTTAAGCTAATCCTAGCACAAGACTGAACTAAATGACCACCTGAATTCTAACCTGAATGATCCTATGAGAAACTGGCCTTTCTCATCATAGTCAATAGGTCTACATGGAATTGAAGTTATTCAATGTGTAGCTCTGTATAAAGCTGAAAATCCATTAGACTGGAATCTCTCTTATTAGATGGAATGGTAAATAATTATGCAAGGGAAAAATCATTTCCATGTCACAATCTGACAGGTCATATGGATATTGGATGAAGTATTGAAAAATGAAGAGCAAAATCTTATGCTATAGACTAAAAAGATCTGTCAAGAAGGGGTCATATCCTCAGCTGACAGATGTGGAAGCGAAACCCTTCCCAGGAGCTGAGAACACAAAAATAGGTAGCAGAATTCAGGTTGGGACATTAATTCTCAAATTCAGAGTATTAATGCAAAAGCTAAGGCTGATTACATTCTGATTCTGTGCAGAACCAGTTTATCTCAGTGAGAGAGTTCATGTGCAAAGACCATTTGCATTTTCCCAAAACTATCTCACAAGATATTTATGCTTCTTTCTAATGGACTTCTGCTTTGCTTTTCTTGTGCTAGTTATGATGAGGAGTTGTTTTTCTTGATTCATTTGTACATAATGTCATTTCTAGTCTGGAGACTGAGCCCATTAGAAACACAGAACAAGAGGGCTAGTCTTTTTCTCTCATGTACCTTTCTAGTTTAAGATTTACTGTTGTAACTGAAAACAGTTAGTACAACCATGTGGTGCTGATGAGTACAAAACACATTATGTTGTATTTGCATGCTTAAACACTGCTTCAGCTTTGTGGTGTCTTTGTATTTAGGGGTGAGTTTCACTCGATTAGCCTTAAGGAATCCTGCCTATTTCCTATAGTTGTTATATTTCCACATTTAATTAATGCATCAAACTATACTAAAAATACTCTGCAAAACATGAAAGATTATCCTATCTATAATTATTAATATACTATTTTTCAAGAAGCAGTGCTTTAAATTGAAGCAATCCTCCTTAAAACTACATATTCATTGAAGCAAAAATTTCATGGATTCATTTCATGTGTGTTGTGCATCAAATGCCAGCTAATCCTGTGAAGGGTAGAAACATAAGTTGGTCTGACTCTTCTTTAAACTGCAGTTCACCTGGTACTTGACAGCCATGATCACAAGTGCATGTGAATCAAATCCAAAATTACAACAACCCAGACTGATACAAACAGGGATTTATTTTCCTCTAATGACTAAATAAAGTGTCAAGCTTTGAACCAAGTGTTGTTTGATGCTAGTGGGCTCTCATCTAGATAAACTGCTGGATTTAGGCATTAATATCCACAAATTCCCACTCACATTTAATTGCAAAACCAAAACTCCCAATCAGCATCCCCTTACACACCCTCTGGAAGCACGTGTTCCAACCTCCAAAGTTCCAAAGGTAGCTAAATATAACCTTTAAAGTAAGCCCAGAAAAAATCTAAGCTCCAAAGGGTCAAACGTCTATGCTATGTGTAAGCCTTATCTGTATATACACACTGGGAATCCTTCCATCACAGGTTCAGGAAAGGTGTCTCTACTGCCACTTCTTCACTACATTTGGATATAAAGACTTGCAAAGCTAAGCATGTAGCTATGTATAAAAGCAGTAGAGGTTATTAATCTGTTAGTTTTTAAGAACCTCTCTAGCGGCTGTTTCCTTTGAAGCCAAAGGCACAAGGCTGGATGTGATTATAACTTACACATTTGTTGAAACAGCTATTTTTGTCACTTTGAAACTTCAGTGTGACCAAGGGTGGTTCTGTCGCTTTAGACCCAGCAAAGGATAACAGGGCAGAGCTAGCATATATACGTTTTCCCCATTTGTAAAAAACTAACAATGTTCATGTTAAAGAAAGATCAAACTTTGTTGTGTTTGCTGTGCTGCAGTGATGCTTTAAAAAGTGCTCTTTACAAAGTTGTGCCACCGAGTTGCAAAAGAAATGGAGAACTATGCAGGAGGCATTATGTGAATCATGCGATCAGAAAACACTAAAGTCTTACCCCAAATTACTTACTCCAAAAGTTTTTTAAACCTTTTCATGATTCTGCCTCTTATAACAGATACGAAGCTGGGAGAAGTAGCGGATACTCCAGAGGGCTGTGCTGCCATCCAGAGGGACCTGGACAGACTAGACAC
>JAUBNY010000379.1:83515-102438 GCA_032275445.1 Crypturellus soui | reverse complement strand
CTCTAGGTGGCCCTGCGTGTGCAGGGGGGTTGGACTAGATGACCTCTAGAGGTCCCTTCCAACCTTAGGCATTCTACGATTCTATGATTCTATGATGACATGTAAGAACACAGAAGATCATCATAGCAAGCAAACAGCTTATTCCTATGATGTTAAGTGGCACACTTTGGGAAATCTAATAATACAAATTAAAATGATATTATCTACATTACTTAATTTCTCTGTGCTTGCTGCTATAAAATGGCACGGTACTATTTACATTGTAAACTACATAATATTTAGTTCTCAGCTAGGTCCAGTTGGGAGGGGAAAAAAGTTACACCATATGACTAAGGGTCACCGATCTGTAAAGGATTGTTACAGGACAAACGATGATGCTCAGCCAGAGGTTTCAAAAATTTGACATTTCAGGGCATTTCAATTTCCTGACCACAAGACTCGGCTCACCTTCACAGGTTTGCTTGAATTTCACAGGACACTGGGCCCTACACAACGTATGGTCATGAACCATAACGAGAAACCCAATCCGAAAACTAAGGTTGCCAGTATCAACATTTAACTGAATCTCATATATGCTGACTGGGTCAAAAGAATGAAGGTATTTTTATGAGCCGAATTCCCTGCCCCAACAAAGTAAAGCCAAATGGGGCGATGACCACAGGCTGTGCTTGAATAACAAGCATAGGCAGCTTTTTATTAGATCAACTGATGCAGGGAAGAAAAGCAGCGGCGATGCCTGCTCGCACCCTGGTGTATCACTGCAGGGCACAGATGCAAGGATGTTACCACGGGATGCTCAGCAGTAGACCTGCACGGGAGGGCTGTTCCAGCAGGGCCAGTGCCAGGGCACGCTGAGTTCTGATGAAGACCGTGCACACCAAATGCAATCGTCTACACAACTTGCTCTAAATTCAGGCATCACAACCTAAAGACCCACTAAAGACTCCTTTGTGACAATAACCATCTTTCACATATGTGACTCCTCGCACGTTCATCTGACCTTCCCTTGGCAGGCTCATCTCCAAGAATTACTTGCCTCATTTTCAGGGATATAGCGCATTGATTTCAATGAAAATTGTTGCTTAGCACCACGGGTAATCCAGGTTTACATTTTATAAACATCAACATGCATGTAGCTTTTATGAGCTTCCCCCACTATCTCAGTTTGTTTAACAAAGTCACCGCTTTGAACTCAGGAAGTCATAAGTAAGATAAGAATGAGATTTGTATTTTTGTGTAAGGCTTTTTCCTGACAGACAGTGCTCATTAGGCTTTAGTCAGAACTGTTTTGTTACTTTTCCAATAAATGTTTAGCAAACATGGAACCCAGTAGCTGCATAGAGATTATGTATCAGAAATCAGGTATGATAATAAACTTCAGTGTTTCCTACGGGGTTAAAATTGATAAGATCCCACCAGTCAATCCATTTGTGCATATATAACCACTAGATAAATAGTGCAATAGTTTTCATCCTGCAATCATAATACAGATAAATATAGCATCTCTTTTTCTACTTATTGACAAAATATGGTGTGTTATGTTAGACAAGGTGGCATAGTGACAGTAATATAAATGCATCTTATTTACCAGATTATTAGAGATGCAAATACAGTCTAATTCTGTATTAGGTGTAGCACTTAGCAGTAGAAATACAGTTTTGTCAATCAAAAGCTAGGATGGCATGCAGAACATGAAATTTGCACTTTAACTCTTAAAAATAGGACTAGGTTTTATCATTTAAATCCCAGATAAAAACCATTTTGTCCTTGGATTACAATAAATTTAGTTTATGAATTACTGTGTCCCCTATGCAGACTTTGGGAATACAAAGCCTACCTGCCAACAGCTAGACAAACACTCCATCATACATGAATATTTGTCTCGATTCCATTTTGTTATAGGGTAACTGCAAGCAGAAAGTACTTATCCAGCATTATGTATGTAGCACAGTTGGCCATTGATTTATCTACTTGATAGGCTGACTTAAAAACTAAAAATAATTACACTTACCAAGTATTTATTTCATTTTAAGGCAGGTAATAGAATAATTCCTGATGCCCTAAAGGACAATCTCTATCAGTGTTATCAATCAGGACAGCAATTTATGAAGCATTTGAAGATTAATAAATACAATATGAATCTTTGAATTTGTCAGGAATATGGGCCACTGAGTAACAGGCACACTATGTATTTTTCACTATCATAAAACATTAAGAACTTTCCAGAAATAATTCACAAGGATGAGAAAGAATTCCTCATTCAGCAAAAATAAGAGAAGCTTATTATACTGTGTGATATACCTCTGGTATATACTGTGTGTTATTATTCTGTGTAACTTGGTTACATGTGCCTTTGTTACAGCTATCTTAAAATATAACTTTTTTTTTTTTTTACTAGAAGTCATTAAGAAAGAGACAGTAGCAAGCACTTGTGTAAGCACTTGTGTGTGCACAGCAGGTAAATGAGCATAAGAAAGAGACATATTATGGTAATTGAATGTCTTATTTCTAGGAGATTACATAAAGTACTATTTTTTAGACCTGGAAACAAATTAATTGATGCTGTTGCTATGATTCGGCCATCAGCTGGACTGGCTGTATTCAGTCTGGTCTCAGTAGTCTATTTTTACTGGTAGGAAATGAAAATATGCCCAATGATGTTTATTTTTAAGTGTGCTCATCAGTGGCAATGCTCTTTATGCTAGGAGCAAATTATGTCGAATATTCCCTTTTATAGAAAACCACAAGCAAATAAGATGGCCATTAGTATTAATAAGTCCCAGGAATATCTATTTTTAATCAAACTTTTAAAACGGTGATTACAATGATTAGTGAGGAAAGTGTAATCACTTATTTTAACGGAGGCTTAAAAATCACTGTCCTGCTAGGAAAGATTAGCCATGTTGCATCCCACAGTAACACGTACTAACGGAGAAAAATTACCAGTCATTAAAAGTTTACCTTTAGGTACCCTAAGGATATGTGTAATACTCTGAAACATTTACTTGTTCTTCTCCTTTAAAAACAAACAGAAAGGGGCTTAATGTCAGTCAGCAGCATCCCATTCCACTCAGCAATACCCCAGAATGGAAGCAAATCACTAAGCCAATATTCACATTTTAAAGATCAGCATTACAAATACATTGTGGCAACCCTGATGGAGAGCAGGTTCTATGAGGATGGCTGCTGTTAATACTTATTCTTTGTTGGCAGTGCCAGAGGGGAAGCTACATCTCATAAGTCCCTGAAGTGCAAATCTGGAACCAAGTTTATACACTCAAGCACCATCCACCACAGACTCCATCAAGTAATTGCATCTCAAATACTTGACTTTTAACTAAGAACTCCTCCCTACACTCTAAGGACTTGATACATCCAAGTTGATGTTTTGGTTGACTATCCTTAACTACTGCAAGTTCTTCATACAGAAAAGGCAAAACTTTCACTCCCGCATACACTTATCAGAATGACAACACTATCTAGAGACCTTGCGAAAGGATCAGATGGACTCCATGTACAATGCATCCTACAACACATTTCACAAAAGGGTAAATTTTCCCACAGAAATGCTACTGTCTGCGTATCTGAGTATCAGCTCAGTTCTGAACTCGTTTACAGAAGCCTTCTGCAGGCCACCCTTCTGCAAGAGCCCTGCACCTCCAGCAAACTTGCCTTCCTCACGTGCATTTAGAGAGGAGAAAATGTTTATAAAAGCAGCTAAGCGTAAGATCACCCGCAACCTCACAGCTCCGAGAGACAGTGTGAGCTGGGACAGCTCCAAAGCCAGGACACCTGTTCCCAGCACTGCCCATGACTTAGTGTTTGATCTTGGATAAGTCCCGTCATTACAGCCCCACCTCCTTCCTCGTTCTGCACGCTCTGCCACAGGATACCCATCTTTGGGTCTCCGTCTGCCCTGTGGCAATGCAAATTCCCATTGCAATACATCATGTCAGCCTACTGAATACTTTGTCACTGTCATAACAGAAATTACAACCAATACTAATTGATCTGATTTAATTATGCCTAATCAACCCTGCTTGTTTCCATAATGGAAAATTAATAGGTCAAAGAAGGTTTAAACTATGTTTTTGAAAACTTAAATATAAAAAGTTTGAGAATTAAGAAATAGATATAGGAAACTGAATTCAGTCAGTCTAGTTCAGCAACGCAATAGTGATATTAAAGAGCAGAAAGTGGGCTCAGCTAACAATCTGGCCTACACGTTGCATTTCTCAATATAAGCAAAAGGAAGAGAGATACAGGATGTAAATGGAAACCAGGATAAAGAGACAAAAATATTTACACATTAGTTATATTTAGCTTTGTCCTTTTCACTGTAACTTATTAAAAGAAAAGAAAAGAAAAAGAAAAAACAATCACAGCAGAAACTGAGGGCAGGGCCAGTCTGTCAGTGGGAGAGGCAGCAGAGCTGAGCGGGGAAGCAGAGCAGCAGCAGCAGCATCGTGGCCGCTGCCACAAATGGTAGTGCCTGTCTACATGCGAGGATGGGGCTTTGGGCCGCCAAGATGCAAGGGGGAAACACAAGACCAAGGGGGAAGCACCTCTGCCATGACTGTAGGCCAGGCAGTGTGCTTGTGATGTGCGGAAATTAAGTGCAGGTGGCTATAGAGAACTACATTTCCAGTAGCTGGAACACACCAGCAGACCTCATGGGGCCCAGAAGTGCTTTTGCCTTCTCACCACGAGCACTTGCAGCAACGTCTGCTGTTTTTCTGCGGCTGTGCATGCAGTCAGAACTGCTGGAGTGCACCAGAGAGCACCTCTCCTAGGCAGGAGACCGTAACGTGTAGATAGTTAACCCCGAGAACAGCATGTGTCAAAAATTTAACTAGGTTTATGCCTTACAGCTTTCTTTTTCTAAAGACACTGTTCTGACAGGCACAGTTTTGTTTATAAACCTGGGCTGCAGCAACCCCTCCTCTGCCACGGACCCTGCACAGGGCAGTGAAGCTGCGTGCCAGCTACTCCCCAGCTGCACAAGTGCACAAGGGAAGGATGTTGTATTCCCTTTGCTGTTGATACCTGCCTGCGGAGGGAGTCTCTTGGGACCACAGGCTGAGCAATACTTGGTCTACACAGAGCGGTGGGGACTGGAAAGGCAACAGCCTGACTGGTGGTGACAAAACGGAGGGAGGTTTAGACATGGTCCTGGTAATATTTCAGGTGGACCAAGGAAGTGGCCAGGCAGGGCCATATACGAAATAAGGAAGAACCCTGATGATCCTATTCTGGGTTTTAGGTGCCTAAACCTCCTCTAAACCTAACTGTGAGTCCAGGTCCAAGGTGATGTGCCACTATCATACAGGAATTTTATAACCAAGATAGTATTGAACACAGCCCTACACTAATAAACTAACCCCCTAAGCCAGCTTCTGTCTTAAGCTTACCCGTATCCCTGAGAACTGTGGCCTCAGGATCTTCAACCCACTCACAGAGAGTGAGATGGGGCTGCACAAGGTGACCTGGATAAGGATGGGCAGTGACACAATTATAACAATTTCCCTTTATGAGGAGTCACTTGATTTTGTAATTAATTTAGTTTGAATGAGTTCACTTTTTGCAAGCTCTGTAGTGCTAATGAGCCCTCCAGGCCCTGAGGGACACATACCTACGCAGGGCTTGCTAGATATGTTTTCATGCAATTTTAGTTCTTTTTTTGGTTAACCATTAGCTCCTCAGCTATACTAAAGAAAACTTAGCTGATTGTATGCATGCTCTGTCTATACCCCTGTGTGGATTACCCAAGAGGTGAAGTCAGCAGCAGATAGATACCTAGTTTTTGATTTTTTTTTTCCTAATTAACTAACATCAGGTAACAGCCACTCCTACTTCCAGCAGAATAAGTCAGTGAGCGATTATACAGTGTGCTGAATTCAGGGAGCGTGCTGTTCTCCTTGCTGCTTTCCTCCCAACCGAAATGTCACCTCACTATCTGTGATAGTATGTCTCAACAGAGCTGGGACCTGGAGAGCTGAAGCAATATGCATTTAAAAATAATACTCTAAAAGCAGAGGGAAGAGAGAGAGAGAGAGGGAAAAAGGCACTCCAAGAAAGGAAAAGTGATTATTTTTAATCTTCTTGTGCCATGCTGCAGCATCCAGCTGATGCTGTGGCTCTATCCATATTCATATCAGACCAACTAAAGACACGGTGACCTACAACATTCAAACATGAATTTTGGGGAATAGGATTTCTTAAGCATTTCTTAAGTTTCATGACTGAAGTCAATATTCAGTCTAGCTAAACCTTCAGTCTGTGCATTTGTTTCACGCTCATTCAGGGGCGTGTGGTCAGAACCTTGCACAAGTAAATGTATCACTACTACATCTTACTGTATCAGACCATAGTCTTCATGGTGTGCAGTTAAGTATATTTGCACCAATTGTGGCGGAAAGTCACCATTTTGTGTCGACTACCCTCTATTTTGTTTTCTTCCACTTCAAGTTTCTCGCTGCTGTTTGAAACCCCAAATTCAGAACTTGTTCAGGCTCCATATTGCCTATCTGCAAACACATTAGCTCACCGCATCTGCCAGGTTAAAACTGAATCTCACTTCTGATCATGGAAAATAGCCCTTTTGAACTTCTTCTTGAAATGTATCCCTAATTTGCATCATTCTACTTCCTTACAGATCAGCAAGCTTCAGTTTGGTAGTTTTATCTACCAGCATAAATGCTGAATGTACAGCCATAATATGATTCTTTCCAAAATGAAAGCTATATGCAGAAGGGAGACTTTTCCTAAGGCACAAACCAAAGTTCAACAGCCAACACTTTCAGTGGGAATCTGTCTTTGAAAAGCACTGCTTCTAAAATAAAGGAACAAGTAACATGCTTTAAGACCCTTTGCAATATTTTTGTTATTAAAATGCGGGAGTATTTTCAGATTTGTCATTTACACCAGCAGGCGACTTTTCCTTTTGGGCACAATGTGAAGTTCATGGGCTTTCTTTGCCAGGTCACTTCCATGTGAGGACACAGTCGGCGCTACCAACAGCATAGGTGGTGCCCGCTGCTTTCACCACAGGACGACAACTGTTCTGTGGCTTTAAGGAGACTGACTCCACATCCCTTGAGCCATGCTGCAATCCGTATCTTTAGGGAATGGACTGGGTCTATCAAAATGGCAAAATGTCAGCTTATCTTTTCCTCTTTTGGGGTCTTATTTTTTAAAAGCATTTTTTTTTCCTCCTAAGCTGCCCTGATTAGATAGCACTAATATCATTAAGTTAAATTGGTTCCTTGGGAGATGTCCCAATTAAATGGCTATCCTAATTAAGCACATCCTGATTAAGCAGAAGATCCTATAATTATAATAATAGCATGTAATAAAAACTGGCCCATAGTTTTGTTCAGATAGAAAGCATTTTGAAAGCCTTATTTACAGGAACCACTTAGTCCAGAACTGAAGCACAACCAGCTCTTGGGTGAAACACTGCATCTGTTTAGTAATGTTCAGCAGAACTAAAGAGTCTTTCAGGGCAGGAAATGAGAAACCCTGCAGCATATTGACAATGTTATCATTAGGCAGAAGGTACTTAGCCAGCAGTTTGGACTCAATATTGCAAATGCTCCTAGCAGAGTGATGTAGTATTTATAACTGCTGTATACAGTCATGAGTGCACCAAGAAAGTGTTATCTAACTTACAGATTTAGGTTCCATACTGATTGGGAGAAGAGTCCTATGCTGATCTACTGCCTTATAAGCTCTGTAGAAATACCCCCGAGTCCTATGTTAACATCACCAATGCTTCTTAGTTTGTAGCACAGAGGCAAGTCTAACACAAGAAGAGACCTGGTACAGTCTGGTGTAAGCACTCGTGTGAAAGAATAGCTAATGCATCTTTCAAATGAGCTGCAAAGCTGAGATTCTGACCTTATAGTTATTTCAAACATATAGCTATTTTCCACCCCCTCTTTCTTTTTTGAGCACTACTGTGCCAAGGGGAATTCTCACTGTGTGTTTTGGATGCTGTCCATATTCCAGCTTGCCTAATTGTTGTCTGCTGGCTGAGTTTCTCTGTGGAACATGATAGCCTCAATTTTATTTTCTGTCCTATACAATATCTTCTCTGTGGTGTTATGTTATGTTATGTTAAGCAACCACTGCTAAGTAACAGGAGCAGGATAGATGGAGTTGAACAAACATTTAGTTAGGAATATAATGCCCCCGCCTCCCCTCCTCCTTTTGTTTTTGGCCTGCTAGTGACGGGGAGTCAACATGAAGCTCACAGGCTGA
This sequence comes from Crypturellus soui, assembly GCA_032275445.1. Classification (NCBI taxonomy): domain Eukaryota; kingdom Metazoa; phylum Chordata; class Aves; order Tinamiformes; family Tinamidae; genus Crypturellus; species Crypturellus soui. The sequence goes on along the minus strand of JAUBNY010000379.1, from coordinate 94,176 downwards.
AAATTATCAGATGATTAAAAACCTGAGTGAATATTTACATCAAGACCACCTAGTAAATTATCAGTGAATAGGAAAGAGGAAGAAAAAAGAAAAAACCCCAACAACAACAACAAAACACACTATAAATTGTTATTCCAGGAAATACCTCAAGCAATCCTCTCCATCTTTCCTCATAAGACACATTGCAGTGGTAATTCCAGTGCTTTGGTCTGAAGATCTGGGTGGCAGGTCTGAGGACTGCAGGTCAAGTACAGCTAAGATGACAGTGAATTATGTAGAAACATAAAACTGGTTTGGACACAACAGTTGGACACAGGTAGCTGGGAACTGATTGGGGGCAAGGAGAGAGAAGACAAACACTAGCCTTTATTTTCTCTTGTGACAATAGCATTGTCACAAGATGTCACAAAATGCTGTTATTTACCTAAATGGAATTAGGTAAAATGACCCTGAATTTAAATGCATCAGCAATATGGGAAGAGGATACTAGGTTCAACAGCTTGTACAGGGTTGAGCAAAAAGAGGGGGATCTTGCCCTTACAGAATAACCGTGAGTTTATAATATGAAGCAATGATGAGAAGGACAGATGCAGTATTTTGATAACGGAAATGGCATTGTGCGAGGCCCTCATACAGAATTCAACATACAGCTCTGATGATCTACTTAGAGGAAAGATCTGCAGAAGTCAAGATAACTAAAAAGCAAGATTAATAGGACCAAAGAAACAGCCAGGCTACAAACCAAGAAGGACTAAACGATCTGGCTATTTAGTCTATGACTGCAGTTTGCACTTTCTTTAGGCAGATAATACCAGGGAGAACTACTTAAAGTACAGCACAACATTCCACCCTCCAAGGGTGGAAGTTAGAAGGTTTTGAGTGAGTTAAGAGTGCCACCTCTTAACCACATTACTTTTAAGATAAAACCTGGATAGCCGGTGAAGATGTTTACCACCGTAGCTGTGAACCAGCCCCTGCAGCCCTGTCCAGGGCCATGCAGCTGAGGCACTGGCCCAGCTGGCAGCCCAAGGACATTCCCAGTCTTGCCTCAGTCTTCCTCCTTTAACCCAGTCTGCCACTTCACAAAACTTTCCATGACCTTGACAGGTCTTTCTGCAATGCACAGACAATAAAAATAACTGTCTTTAGCAGAGGCCACATGTGGGCAAATGTCTGCAAGGTGGCACTGACTTAGGAAGACTTTCCCCCCACCATGAGGAACTTGCCTAAAGTCATCCAGCAGTTCAGGGCAACCCCACAACACTCACTGCATTTTCCTCTCCCTGCAAGCCCTCTGCCCCCAACTTTCTCCACAAAAACAAACAAACAAACAAAAAAACACCACAACAACAACAAAAACCCCACAGGGATCTGTTTGTTTTTCAGCAAGAATTCCTACTTAGATAGAACCAGGCCTGGAAATTTCCAAACCATCAGCCAAATATTTCTGAGTGATAAATGCCTCAGAAGAGGGAACTTAGGAACACTGAAGAAATTCTAGCTGTCATCAGATCTCCACTAATAACTCTTCTATAGGGAAACACAACCAGAGCCTGCAGGAAAAAAACTGCATTAGTTTGTTTTGCTCATTTTGTCAGAATCCCCTTCCTCAGCAGACTCACCTGAAAGACCCAGCTCATGCAGTAACACAGATGAAGAACAAGCCTCCTAAGACCCTTCCTAGCAATTAACACTCAGGTTTAATTATCTTAGATTGAAATTATATGGAGCTTGCTTTGCTCACCTCTCCATGCCCTGATGTCTCAGCTGGTGATTTTATACCCAGTTCTTACCAATCAGTCTCCTTCCTGATTTTATCATGTATGTGGGTATTAAGGATAATAACGGTGCATCATCCCTAGGAAGCTCCTTTCTGCAAAGCATGAGGCTGTCCTTTGCAAATATTAGTAAAGTCCCATGACAATCTTGAAAGCAGGGCTAAGGGTATAGTAGATGAAGTGGAAGCTGGAAGAGGTCTATTTTCAAAAGCCTGTTTCTAGGCATTTAGAGCTTGCCCAGCCTTTGAGAATTAATAGTGGGCTGAATTACAGGGAGGGGGCCAAAGCCCCATTACCATCCAGGCCTATCCAGTTTTGAACTATTCAGAAGTTCATTTAGTTATCTGGTTATTTTCTTCTTCATTTCAACCTGAATTGGGAGACTAGGCATGAACAAATTGGCCATCCTTCTATATACACATCAAGTGCATCTGTGCTATAAATCGTTTTTGTTGTCAAAATACTGGTCATTTTCCACATATCTTAAGCTGAAGTGTGCTCACATTTCCATTTCTAAGTGATTTCATAACCACTGAAAATTTCATCCATAAATCAGAGTTTCATTTTCAAAGGCAGACTACCTTTAGAAGCAGTGCCATACACAGTTAAAGTGAACAGGAAGGTCATCACTCCAGGAGGCTTTTTGTCTCATAGCTGAAAGACTAAAGTTTGTCTACTCTTGACCCTAGCGTTCCTATAGGCTGGAAAAGTACTATGCCCTGAGGAACGCTCCTACTCTTAATGCCTTCTCCAGAGTACCCCCCAGCACCTAGGTTGTCCTGAGGGTTTCCACACAATCTGCTGGTGAAGAATTCACAGAGCAGTGAAAGAAGGTGCAAAGGAAAACAGACTGTGCTCCCTGTGTCCAGGACAACAGAGCAGGGAACAGAGCCCTGCAGTAGCCACAGCAGCCTGAGTCTGCTTTCATGCTGTGCTCCTTTCTACCCCAGCCACATTAGCTCACAAAAAGCAGCTGAGTCTAAGTACCAGATCTATTGACAGAAGGCTAAATGTTAACGAAAACATCTAATCTCAGCTGAAAGTTACTTATGTCCTTACATATGTGTGTGTGAGTATACAAATATATCTATATCTAACTATAAAATCCTAAAATAAAAAAGCCAAACATGGTGATCTGTTTTGAGTGAAAGCAAAGTAGAATAAAATGTTTTCATTATTATTTGGCAAAAGGCATTGTACAGGCCACGTCTAATAATCTATTGGATTGTGAGAGCTTCAAAATATGAGGTGAATTTTCACACCTGGCTAACACACCTTTGGAAAATTGGTCATGCTATGACAAAAACACTGCTATTACCGATTCTGTTGGGAAGAAGTATGAAAGGTTAGAAGAAGCTTTTAAACATTAAGAAATTAAAAAGTAATTTTGTGTACCCACATAATGCCAGGATCCACTAGTCACACAGCCTGGGCTGTGTCAGAGCAGGAGCAGAAGGAAACCGTGCCCTGCAAGCAGGGAGTCGTCCAGCCCCTGCCCCAGGCAGTCTCGCACAGCAGCCGCAAGCAAGGGAAGCAGGAAGCCACACTGGGACCGTGACGTGGTATGCACATCTTGAGGGCTTTTAGGGCTTTAGAGGCCAAAGACTGGAGCAAAGTCTGATATGTTCATAGGGCAGACGTAAAACACAAGCTGTAAGAAAAGCAGAACCCGGTTAGTGATCTGCTAGAAGTTGCACTAGCAGATCCTTCTGGAGGATCCCTTCACACAACTCATCCAGCAGCTACATATAGCCATTCACTATGACAAGCACTTTGTACATATGTATCTACTTGTAAGTGCTCGGACTGCACATCTCTTATAAAAGTCAACGGAAAAGATGGTGTCCCAGCCCACAGGTCACGATTTTGAGAAGGCCTTGACTGGACCTTGGCTGGACCCACAGGAACTTCCTTAAATTCCATGGGTCCCCATTCTAGTGTTGGATCAGATACTGAAATTGGAGCCCAGACAAGCCAGGATCTTAACAAATCTTTCACAAGTGAGTTAATTCTGGGGACAGGTTTGAATTTCCTTTGTGCATAACATCAGGGTCTCATTGTAATATGCTAAAATTAACAAGAAACATGAGTTTTCATTTTGTTTTTTTTTTTCAACTGGTGGCTTCTAGGGGAAAATAGGAAAAATGTTAAGAGCTATGTTGCAAGTTCAGTCTCAATATCCTGACCCCTGAGCTTATTTAGCCTTAAACCCACATGTAATAACTTCACCCTGTCCTGAAGACAGAAATATTGCTGTGCTTGGCAGGATGTCAGTCCCAACACAAACTTCTGGAACTTCAAAATATGGTATCTGCAGTGGTCCTGAGGTGAGGGAGGCATCCCACTGATCATGTTACAATTGTTGTAAAGGGCTCCTGTAAAAATGACAGTCTTGTTCCTTTAACTGATTCACAAACATATTTTTAAAAATAGTTTTGGCTTTTCCTTAAAAGGCTGCTGGCTCTTGCAAAACAGAGCCTATCATGTTGTTGAACTCTCAGTTCCTTGGCTGTTGACCTGCAAATCCCTCAGGCTGCGTGCAAAGACACAGCTATTGAGTGTTGCAAGGTTGTGCTGTCACTGCTGCTTCATTTCTGCCCTTGGCTGGTGGGCAGGAGGGAAGTATGCAGAATCTTGCTGGTTACTGGTTGTACTGCCACCTAGTCAGGTGTCATCACATGCCAGGGCCTTATGGGTCACGTTTGCACTGGAGAAAAAGTAAAAGCATAACAGGTTTTATTTTTACATTATACACAAGTCCTTGAACAAAGGTGGTTACAAACAGATTCTTTGGGAGTTATGGGAGACCCAGTCCAAACATCAAAACTTGGTTTCCAGAGAGCAACAAACCTCTCAGAGCTCAGAGTAGCTGTCCAAGCAGGCAGGGACAGATCCTGTCACAGCCCCATTCAGCAAGGCAGCACTTTTCTTTAGGGATCAGACTCCATTATCAGAGTCAGGGACTAAGCAAAGCTTTACCACGTGGTGAATTCTGCCCTATATGCTTTATAAAATCTACTGGCCTTTCAACAAACAGACTGTCAAGAGCTTCAGTTCCAGCAAGTGCAAAATCTGATTTACTCAAAATACAGAGAGTGCTTGGACAGCGAGAGCGCACCCTCCACATTCCAACATTGCTGCTGTTGCTGCTCCGGGGAGTGGGCGCAGGGCCACCTCTTGATCTCTCATGCGCCCCTGTTAACTTGGGACTAATTCTGAGGAAAGGTGGTTAGTGACAGCAAATATTTAGCTGGATCCACTAGAAAGAGGGAGTAAGAGCCAATGGAGTACCAATCTCAGCCTTGGAAACTGAAATCTTGTTCCTTGCAGCATTATGGATTTGCTATGTGAGAACAGAAACAGCCAAGCCCTGCTGTAGGGAGTAGCAACAACTTCTGTGGTCACTCAGTCCTGTTCTCCAAAACAAAGATAAAATATAGCAGGAGTGTTGGGAGGACAAACACTTACACACCAGGAAGTATTCAGATACCACAATAAAGGCGTTATGTAAATACTTCCAAGTAACAGTGGGAGATATTTGTTCTACACAATTATCATTATGACATCCAAAACTCACTGCATTAGATTTATTTATCAGCAAGGTATATTCATAAATACATGATGTCTTTCAAGCAATATGACATTCCCTTCCTGCAGATGGCTGGAAATGTTCTTAGATACAATATTTGCAATTAGCTTGCTGATGAAATTAGTGCCCTGAAATGGTTAGTTTTATAGATGCCCATGTCGCTCCCTTTGTGGCTATTACTGCTTTAACCTCTTCAAGACCTCAGCTGAGATCCCTTTCTCAGAACTCACCTATTGAAAGAGCAGAATGAAAAGTAGCCCAGCATAAGCAGGGAGAAGAGGAGCCGCTCCCGGTGGGCGATTTTCCTGAGGCTCCGACAAACCTCACTCTAAACCCTGCTCCACTGCTGACCCTGAGCAAGCCACTTGCCACAGGTTCTGCCTCATCAGAACAAGGATGGTGCTGCTGCATTCCTGCCCTCCTGCCTCCAGTGGAGGACAAGCCATGGGAGGCCTGAGGGACTTTAGCATTCCTAGCATCCTGTTCCAGCATTGCTATTTGCAGAACCTAACATGCACTGCCTTACCCCTCTCTCATTTACCCTCTGGGCCAGTTTGGAGCATGCATCCAAAGCATTCAAGACAATCTGTTGCAGCTACACTCCCTGAATTGCCCCAGGAGCAGTGCTGCGGTTCCGAGAGAGCTGCGGACAACTGCGCCTTGCCTGCAGGCCCCAGAAGAGGCAGGACATCTGTGATGTTGGAAAGAGTTCAGTAGGAACATGTGGGACAGGCTGCCTGGGTCACACCAGGGATCACAGGTGGCTTTGACACCCACACAAGTTGGCTTCAACCCACTTCAACCCACTGCATTGCATTTTGCCATTGGGATGCATGAAAGTAGAAACTGTACCACAGAAACCTGGCAGGCAATTCATTCAACAGTTCCTTATTATCCTTGTTCCCTCAGGCCATCAATGTCTCAGGCAGGTTTACACCTATTAGAAAGGCAAAAAAAGAAAAGTAATTTACTCATAACAAGCAGTTTCCCATCAGGAAGAGGACTGGCATGAATCGCAGAGCTTATGTTCATTTTGAACACTACAGTGTGCCCTCGTTAACTGTCACTGGCTTATGGCTCCATCAGCAGGACCAGTTCCCTGAAAGAATGATGCAGTTCCAAGAAACTCCCCACAGACCCAAGCATGAGCTAGAAGAAAAACACCTTGGGTTTGGTTACAAACCTGAGGCTTAGTGATGTGTTATTGGAAGGCCTGCCAGCCTTTTGGATTATGGCTTGCTTTGAAAATAACACAGATTTCCTCTGAGGCCAAAGATTTGCTTCTGGCAGTGGTGTGTGGCTTGAGAGAGCCATGTTCACTCCCTGGTTCTGCTACCGGGATGTTGTGGGTGATCCTGGACAAGACATTTTGGAAATGTTTCCTGTGGTTGCTGGGCAGAGTAGAAGGTGAAATTTAATTTTCCAAAGCACCTGTGGGTGTAATGTTCCTTGTGGCCTGGCCCACAGTGGGGCAGGGCCCTGCTCTCCCCGCTATCCACTTTTACCAAGTTGGTTAGGGTCATCAAATGATGAAGGGGAGCCCTAGGACTAGGGATACATAAAAGTATGGGAACAATTTAGCTTTCACCACCAGCAAGCGGTTCAGCTGGCCCAAGCAACCGCTCTAAAGCTTTAGGCTATGAACTCTGAGAGCCATTCCCTGCCAGTCTGGCCCCCAGCACCATCTTAACGCAGAGTCACCTGAGTGCCACCGAAAAGGAATTGTCACAAGCGTGCTAGGGCAGCAGGTAGCTACCAGAGCAGCTAAACTGCATCATGAAACCACATCCTAAACCACTTATTTTTCCTGTGGCTAATTCTACCACAGGCCTTACAGTGTGTGTGTGGTCTTTCTATTCAAACTCTGCCTTGGAGCAGTAGCTCTCCTTCAGCATGCGCTTGTGCAGTGCCCAGCACGGGGATCTGATCTTGATCGTGTGCTTGGAGACTGCATACCATAACTATTCTTCATGTGGTCTTACCCAAAGGTGAAACGCAGTCAACTCCTGCCACCAATCACTGCTATCTAGAAGTGCCCTCTTTTAACTGCAATATTTGTAGACCTAGTTTGGAGAACTTTTCCATCTCCTCCTGTTTCCTGCAGGGATATTATCTGTGTTTGTGAGGATTCAATTAATGCCATTGATGTGAAACGTTGTTCCATTCATCACCAGCCTCTGCATTTAATGAATAGGATAATCTAATTTTCCCCAAATAAATATGACACCAAATTAAAAGCGTTCATAGGCGGCCTTCAAAATGGAGCGAGTTTGTTTCAATTTATTGTCTTTTAAATTGCACTAGATGCCTCAAGTATCAACCTAGCTATAAAATGGGAGTGATAGAGGTTGAAAGCTTATTATCACTAATGTTTGCCTCTATTTATATTAGAATTGAGTATTAGTATTAGCTGGAAGAACAGCAGAAGGAAGGTCATCCAAATGCTGCAGTTTTTAACCACAAACTTCCTAATCTAGTGCAAGAGCTTTAAGGCATAAGGTTTTCTAGACCATTATTTTTGCTGTGTTTACTGTCACTGAAACATTTACAAAGTGGTTATGACGTGTGATTAGAATGATGTGAACTTGACTTGTTTTACAAGAGCCTTCACTGCCTGTTCCCCACCAGAAAAAAAGAAGCTGCTTTTCATCAAAGATAGCCTGGAATTCCGAATCCTACATTATCTGACCAACCTTTCCTGATTATTTGGCACAAAAAAAAAAAATAGCAGAATTGTGGACTTCTTGCAGAATGAGCAACAGAAGAAGAGATACAAACTAGAGTCTTAATTCAGTGCTTGCAAACTAAAGAATATGACAAATGATACACTATATGGAACATTAGTTTCTTACTGTGGGTAATACTGTACACTTTAAAAGAAACTTATCTGCCTTACTGCTTGCAAATCCTATTTATTAAACAGCTTATATTATGGCAGCTGAACACTTTACTGAAATTAGTCCATTTAGCTCATTATGGACAGTCCCAGAAGTATAGATCTGTGCCTACCTGGCTTCCACAGTTAGCACATTACTTAATGCAACACAGCTCTGGCAACCTTGCATGTCTGCGAGCAGAAAACTGCCTTGTGCAAGGATTTCCTCTCAGTCCCAGAGGCTGGAGAAGCACTGAGGCATAACTGGATTTATATAGTGATTTTCAAATGCAGCAGGATGTTTTTCATTTGAACCCTAGACCCAACCATTAATACAGCATGCATGCAGGATTCCAAGATATTTTTCTGCCTTTTCTATAAGGAGCAAGCTAAGACTGAGATGGCAACTGCATGTGAAAGCCATGAGATCTTGCTATAATTTGAACTGCATTTTCTTTAATTAATATTAATGAGTGATATGGTCTCAGGGGAAGCAGTAGCTCTGTTTGTTTAGTGAGGCATCTTTGTCGAGTCTAGGATACTGGAATACTGAATGCATGTTCTACTACTGCAGGTTAGAAAAAGATGTCACTAAACAGATAATAAAATTCCTCTAAACAATAACCTGTGTTTGTAGTCATTCAGCACAGAATGTGGATATATTTCTGCATTGTCCTTTTGTTAATTTTCTGATGCAAACTAGAAAGTTGAGTATGTCTTAATATTTCTTACAAAAATATTTTTGTCACAGTTGTTTCCTAGCAGTTTAATGAAATAAGATTACGGAGAAAACCTTGGAAACTCCGGAAAAGAAAGGGTGACTAACACAGGAAGGTAAAGAGCTGTTTGGTGATTCTGATGTGCTTCAATCAGAGAAAATTAGAAGTTGACATCAGACATATTCTTCCTCCTTTTCTATATTTTCTTTGTGATCTACCTTTTCTGTTAGATGTTAGATGCATTTTAACTCCCAAAACGCTGGTCTTGTCACTTTGAGACATAAAACAACTGGTAAAGTTTAAAGCAGTGAAACCTTCCCCCTCACCAGAACAATACCAGCTTTCACTATGGCTACAGGAATATAGGATCTTCCAGTTCAGTTGCAAAAAAAAAAAAAAAAAAAGAGGGAGAAACTGGGGTTGGTTGGTTTAAAGTAAAATAGAAATTTAGGAGATATGGAACCAAAAAATGTATTCTGAGGCAAATCGAAACATTCAGCTTTCTCCCATCCAAAATATCATGGTTCAGTTTCAGATTAATGAAATCTTTTAACAGTTGCTTTTCAGCTTGAGTCAATTTTTAAAATAAAATTGCCATTTTGAAATCAATACATGGTAATGTTGACTTTTATTTTTCCCTGCTTTTTTTTCATTTGACATTTATTTTTAAAATTCAGTCAAATTTAATTTCTGTTCCAAAATGCCATTTTTCAGTGAATATACTATTGTCAATAAAATTTTGCCCAGTCTTAACTGTGATCCTATGTTTCTGTAAAACATCGTTACACATGACTCAGTTCCTGTTTGGACTGTAATTCAATTTCAAAGCTCCTTGTCATTTGTAAACCCAAAGAGCAATTTCAGCTGAAATCCTAAATCACATTAAAAATCTGTATTGCGTTGCTCACTATTTATTAATAATATTGTGCCTACAACATATCCTGTTGCTCATTACCACTGAGAGAACAGTACTGGTTCTTCTGTGTGATCCAGAGCTATTTACTTCACTGAATGTTAAATTCCTGCACTTACAGACTTCATGGAATCATGCATTTTTTTGGAAATAAGTATTTCTATCTAGCTGATAATGGAAAAAAGATTTCCCAGGATTATAAACTACTTGGATTAATCTATATGATTTATATGTAGACAAATATCGCTATATATGTTCTTCCCATTTCAAAGAAATGCTGAGTATTGTTGGATGAAATCTTTGGAAGATTTGAACTTCCATTCAAATCAAATCCATGGGTCTCAAGTCTACAACTAGGCATGACATAGGTGCACAGTGGCTCCTCCTCAAACAATCTCTTCTCAGGAAAACATTGTGAGGCATGGTGAGATGGGAAAGAGCAGCCCGTGTAAAGTATCTGCAGTAACGGCATTTTATTATCCTTGGTTCAAGCACTTCATTTTATGATATACAAAAATTACCTCAAACTGTTGCAAAATAAAAATGCAAATAAAGCCAGGTCCAACCAGCGCTTTCATCTTCCCACCAGAAGTTAGAGCAACAAGCACCCTGTTCTGCAGAGCCTCTGCCTGGCTACTGCCTGCGGGTGCTGTCTACTGGGAAGATTAAGCTACACCTGTTTAAAGTCTTTCTCCTTTCCCCTTCTCCCATTTTTTTTCCTTCCCTGAATTGTGTGGTTAACAGAAAGCCAAAGTACTTACACTCCCTGTGCACTTCTGTGTGACAC
>JAUBNY010000379.1:72034-83415 GCA_032275445.1 Crypturellus soui | reverse complement strand
TTTTTTTTCCTTCCCTGAATTGTGTGGTTAACAGAAAGCCAAAGTACTTACACTCCCTGTGCACTTCTGTGTGACACCAGCTCCTGCTACACACCTGCGTGTCGTTCAGTGTCACAGAGCAGCCACACAGCACAGTGCAGCGTTAGAGCAGCCCCTGGAGACCCCCTGCTCCGACTTCATGCCCACAGGTCTTCCTGCAGGGCAGGAGAGCACCTCAGACCCACACCGGTGGGGCCAGGCTTTGGTCTGAGTGCACCATCAGAGTCTGTGGTCCCTTCTCCTTTGCTCACTGTTTATCTCTATTTTTGTGCAATAAAATCACGTTAATTAAACCATGAATGAAAAGAAAGGCCCCGAGTCAATATTTGCATTTGGAAAAGACTAACTGGAACAGTTCAGGAATTGATTCCGCTTTATTAAAGCACCTGTTCACCCAGCGAACATTTTAGCAGCAATCAATATGTAATTCAATCTTTATTGATGTTTTACAATTGCTTTGTTTCCCAGCAGTTGTGCTGATAGAGCCAGCTTCCCTTTGCTCCTCTTTCTCAGCTTTACCACCAAACTTTAGCGAGTCCATGAGCAAGTTGCCTTGCCCGTGCCAGCCTGAGTCCGTAAACCATCAGAGCGCGGTTGTCTGAACACCCATTGCCACCGGCCTGGGCGCAGAACCCGCGGAGTCAGGCCTGCTCGCCGGCTTCGGTGCAGGCTGACGCTCCCCCACAAGATGGTGGTGTAAGCACAGCTTTCTCCACAGGGAGCAGCCCAGGCCTCCTCTGCCTGGGAACCAGGTTCTCTGCTCAGACTCCTCTTAATCAGAGGCTGAACCTGCTCTTAATAAAAAAAAACAGGGGAAAGCTGATGATCATCAGTGTCAATGAGAACAAGGTGTTCTCCTAAAAGATCAAGTGAGGCACCTAGCAAGCTCAAGGCACATGCAATTCCCATCCTTTGATGCCTGGAGCAGGCCATCCCCAATATTGCACCAAAACTGGCAGCAGCCTGTGGTGCAAAAACATGGGGACAGGCTTGTCCAAATGCTCTGCCTAGACCTTGACACCCTTTCAGAGCACCCGGGGTGCTGCATGAACCCTGCAGAACTGAGATAACAATTCAAATGCATCCACTGGAGAGCACCCACACAACCTCTTGGCCACCTCCTGGTCATCCCTCCATGCCTTTGTCCCCTTGGAAAAGAGAGCGAGCTCTGCACTCAATATATATCAGTTATGATCCAATTGCTTCCATGGGGCACACCAACCTGGTGGTTGGATTTGTGCATTTAAAAATGTTCAGGGTTTTTGAAAATCCTGCCACAAATTTTGTGGATATATTTGAGTGGGAAGTGCCAGAGGAGGGCACTATAGTGGCAAAGTACTTGAAACCTTTGCTTTAAAAGAGCAACACATAAAAAAGTACCAACATGCTCATCAGATTTGAACCAGCTACACAGCAAAGAGGCCTCAAGTCAGGGCCAAGATTCTGTGAGGAATCAGACCTACAGCTCCCTGGTAGCTGCTCAGAGTACAGGCGATCGCACTATCATAGCTGCTGGGGTAACAGGGTGACACCTTTCCACTGCAAGTACAGGCGTGAGGGACCAACGGGGCAGCCAGTTCAGTGCAAAAAGGGAAGGCTCCTTGTTTTACACGCCTCTCTGAGGCTTGAGAGCAGCAAGTTTTACCTCTGTCGTGGTGACACTGCTGCTGGGCAGGTGACTCATCCACTTCAGCTACTCTGCTCCATGAGAACACGTTTGCTTGGGAGTTTCTTCTTGCCCAGCTAAGCTCAAGACACCCACTGCCTTTTCCTGCCAGCCAATAACCCCAAGGGTAGCTTTACATGAGCTCCTTGCTGCAAGAGGGGAGGAAGATGAAATCCCTACATCTCTTTCTTTCCCTGGTGAGCCTGGCACAGGTGGCAATGGGTAGTAGGGACAACTAACACACAGAGTAACCAAAGAAAAACAGCATAAAATGCCTCACCAGTGCAGTCATACTTGAACTTGGCAGGGACTGAATTCCTTTGCACCCCGGAGAAAAATGCATTAGCCCAATATCTCTATCATTTTCATGCATGATCTGGCTAGTTTGCTTCCCTTTCTGACTCCTTAGAGCATCTGACTCCTCAAAGAGTCCCACCAGATCGCTCAAAAAACACATGCTATCCGAATATTCTCATAGCGTGGTAGTAGATCCTGAGATGTTATGTGTCGCACACAGGAAGCAAAACCAAACTCAGTTACCAGGAGGTATCCATCCCCTAACTCTAAGGTCACCAGGCCTAGGGCTGGCTAAACAGCAGCATTGTCTTAGCACCAATCTGGACATAGCACTGTATTTCTTTTGGCATGCCATTTCTAGCCACACTCCCCATGGGACCCTAGGCGTTCTCTCTCTCAATCCTAGCCCCAGCCCCGAGCTCACCAGGCCTAGTGCTGGCTAAACAGCAAATATGGTCCTAACCCCAACTGGATAAGGCACTATGTTTATTTTGGCATGCCCGTTCTAGCGCTACTCCCCATGAGCCTCTAGATTTTCCCTTAACCCTAATCTACAAACCACTGTGTCCAGATCTAAGGACACTCAGAGCAGCCTCTGGCTTAGTCCACGTTAGCCAAGTACAAGATACATCTCTACTGATGCCTCTTCAGAGGGAGCCAGGCCCAGTTGCCTCATCTATGAGGGATTACTCTTCTCTTACCTGTGTTTGTGTTATTAATTTGTGATTGAAGAGACATAAGATCACTTCCCTCTAGCAGTGAGATACCAGATGGTAGTGGGCTTTGTACCTTACTGCAAATTTATAATAAGAGAACTGACATTCTGCAGAGAGGAGTAATAGATTAAAATATTCAGGAAGATTTTAGCTTATATAGGATAACAGACCCAGCAGCAGGGAAAAGAATAGAACGAACATAGGTAGAACAACATTAAGTTCAGAAATATTGGAATGATGGCAATTTTCTCTTTCACTAGTCTCTTATAAAAATAACCACGTATCTGAGTATTCAGCAACCAGAACATTTATCCCTCAATCTGAGTGAATGATCTCCCAGGAAAAAAAAAAAAAAAATTCAATTTAAAATACATATTTGCATGATAAACTTTCTGCTTTTGTAAGGGAAAGAGAGACTTTTAGCAAAGAGCCTGTCTAGTTTGTAAATGCAAGCAATGAAAAAGCATAGTTAAAAATACAAAAAAAAGTCACTAAAAGCTAAGTATTTGTTTAAATCATTACTTTTATTTTACACAAAAACCTCAGTTTCATTTACTGAAAGGGGGATGTTTAAAATCAGGAAGGTTATCATCTCTATTTGAAGGCAGAATGTATTTCTTCCTCCAAATACATCTCCTTGCTAATCATAAATTCATTCTTTTCTTCAACTACTTTTCTGTCCTGGTCAGCCCCAGTCAGATACCAGGGTATCATCATATGAGACACTGTCAGGTTTATAATGAAATCAATCCACATGCCAGAATCACTTGTTCAGGCAAGCAGTGCAGCAACACGTGGTAAGTGGATAAATGAAATACAAGACCAAGTTTGGTAAGTCAGAAGCGCGCTTCCACAAAGACCTGACTCTGCAGGGCCTTGGGAAGCTTGGAAGAGGCTTGACAAACTTGCTCAGAAGCACGAGTTGACAGTGGGCACCCCTCCTAAGGTTGCTTAACCATAAGCATTCAGCATTTCAGGCAAGGGCGCGATCAGCAGATCCTATCGTGTGGAGGGAAGAAGGATGGAGGAGCTTGGGGCTCAGTCCCAAGGGGAGCCCTGAAGATCGCCCAAACAGCGCATGCAGAACGCTGGCATGATCTCTCCAGCTTGGCCTGCAGAACACTAGAGATTGAACCCTGTAGGTCTGGTATCCTGTGGGGAATGGGACAACTCCTGACTGAGGGCACCTCATTGGCCAATATCCCACAGGAACTAAGTGAAGAACATACACTCTGGAGAAATGCCTCCTCTTTGTTTTAATCTAGGTGAGAAATTGAGGTATCGCTGAAAATAGTCACCTAAGAGAGCTGAGAGAGGTACATTCCCCTATTCAGGTCCACCTGGGGGACAGACATACCCAACACAACAGGTCTAGGGTGTTGATTCACTAAGGTATTTTGAACTGCACACCCTCCCTGTAGTAATTCGTCGGTGAAAGGCAGGAACCAATCAGAAAAATCACTGTGCTGAACATACTGGCTTTTAGTAAATAGACATTTACATGAGTTTCTCTGAGCTTGGAGAGAACAAAATGAACCATTGATCAAGGCAAACTTGAGCTTCTCAAAACATTTAATTCTATTTTCACTTTCTCAAAACATTTAATTCTATTTTCACTTTGTCACTACCGTAATTCAGACCATACACACTAATTCATACATACTGAGCACACAATAGGGGCAGTCGCAGTGGGGTGATGGCTTACTGACATCTGTGAGACAACTGTAGGAGAAACAGGACTGACCGAGAACATTAAAAAAATCTGGCCCAATTTTCACCTCCTTACAGTCTGACACTGAGGTCACACCACAAGCTTGCAGGTTTCCCTCTGCTTAGGCTTACATAGGCAAGAGGAAAATCAGCCACATTGCTTTTAAAATTAATACATGTATGGGCAATTCAGGGTTCTGCTGTTCCCTTCTCTTTCATGAGCCCTTGCTGAAGCCACGCAACAAAAGACTAAACCAGGTACCTCAGGATTCTCTATTCTGACCTATGTCCTAAAGGCATGTTAGTAGCTGGGACTCTTTCAGGACTCATCTTGCTAGGATCAGACAGACCTAGTTAATAATGCTTGTACAGTTGTTCACTGTACACAAAATTTTGTTACACAAAATTCTATGACTTGAGGAAAACTTTGTGTTGAAGTGACATGTTTCACAGTGCATTAAAAGGAAAGGGAAGTTGCACAGAATAAAGTGGAAACAAATCAAGCACAAGACAGGAATGCTTTTAACTGTTTAGAACTGAGGAGCTTTTAATTGGTACTGAGCATCCACAACCCACAGGAAGCTTTGAAAATCTTGACCTCTTAATCTGATCTTGTTTTCCACTTGGCTTGATGGAAGGATTTTCTAAATGTACATTTTCAAATACTTTTTTGCAGGTAGTTTTCTCTCTTTATTCCTTTCAATATCTTCCTCTTCAATTTGGTCAATCATCACTGCCACAGAGAGTCAGCAAGGCTGTCTTGTAATCACCACTTGTGTCATCCTGACAGGGGAAGGCAAATAAGAAAAGGTGAGTACTGAAGTTCCTCTGAGCACCCCAAGTGCTGCCTTTTTCAGTGCGTGAGATACATCCACGCAGGAAAGGGCTTTGCAGAGAGCAAGGCAGACTTCAGCAGAGTTATTGCCAACTGACACACCATCAAAAGGGCACAGAGAAGTGAAGCCTGTAGCTGCCACCTGAAATAATATTTATCAAATCCAATTCCTTTCTTTGAAATCCAGGTGAGCAAGTGATCAGGGTTACATCCCACAAAGCAGCTCAGAAAAACTCAGCATGAATGAGGGAAACCAAGCCTTTAGTGTTCAGCTTTAAGTCTTCTGGGTATCCCTGTATTGTTCTTTCTCTTACAGGAAGGGAACGCTGTGGGGCTCTTAGCCTCAACACATGATATAATTCAGAAAGCCACAAATATGGTCATTTTGACCTAAAAAAGTACTGCAGAAAATATCATGAGATGAACATTTTGCTCCCTTTGATTATTTTGCAGTGACAGGTGTAAATCCATCTCCACTTTTCAGAAAGAATGAATATTCCATACAGACCCTTGAAGGCTGATCATTAATCAACATGACAGATACTGACACTGTCAATTAGAAGAAAGGGCCTTCAATATACAACAAGACTTCCCATGGGAACCACTAAGGGTAGAACTTTTGTGCCATATGCACTAGGGGAAAGGAATGCACCAGATTCCTTGCAATATATTATAAAAAAACAGAATTCTAGTCTTATTAGGGAGCATAGCTTTCTGCTACAAAGGGATTGTTCATTCAGACCTGAGATTCAAACCCCAAAAGTTACAGTAAGCTTTGGCAAGGTTCATTTCTAGACTTGTCTCTTCATGGACGAGGCCTCATCTGGTATAAACTGGTTTAACACAGATAGCGACAATGCTTAAATTTATATAGCCCTAGTTTGAAGATGTTCAGGACAGCAGAGAGGAGGAAACAGCAGTGTGTGAAGGGAGTGAAAGGAAGAATCTAGATTCACCTAGGAGATCATAAAATGGATGGATGCAATCTGGTCAACAAGAAGCCTGACACATTCTCTTCAGGTTTGGCTTTGCCTAAGTCAACACAATCTGCCCATGCTTCAAGCACATATCTCTCTCTCAAGGAGGAAATTTTTAATAGGCCTGATGAAAGAGAAGAGCTATGATCTTTGCAGAAATATTTTTACTGAAAACAACCATGAGAGTATCTCACAGGTTAGGAATGACTGCAATGACTAGAAACAATCATAGCAAAATGAGGCTTACCAGAATCATGCTGGAGAGGGACTGTCCCGCAATCTTTTTGAACTCAACCTTTATAAGGTTTAAGTCAACTTCGCTGCGGGAAACAATCACCCTTATAAGAGTCCCATCATCGGTGCCAGCCCCCTAGAATAAATAGATTTATCAGTCTATGGTACCAGTGGGTTGCCAGTTCAAGGAATGAGCTGTCATAGACTGGTCCAGAACAGGAGTAGTCAGTTGTCAAGTGTCACTTGATCTTCTGCAGCCTGTCATCTGGGACCTACTGTTGGCACCAGAAGCTATTCATGGAATTTCGCAAAAGCAAACATGCTGTAGGGTTGGAAGTGGGGACTGAATACGTACGTAGTGCCCTTCCCCAGCACCACCCATGCAACACCTGAATTTAGACAATGTTGTATCATCTTTCATTCCCAGTAATATTAAGCTCACATCAGTAACAAAAACTTCGGGAGAATCAGCTATCTCAGCATTCCAGAAAGCTGGAACAGCTGGCATCTCTTATATATGGGTTAAAACATCCAAGTGCAGTTGGCCCCACAAATTCTCATGTAGACCTCTTATTTTATACCTCTTTGAGAAATGCTGCCTAAAAAGAAAACATTGTCACCCAGTCCACTAGATTCACATCATGGGCAAAACTCCAGCATGAGGAATGTCCTAGGAAAACCTCTTCCAGAAATCGCATCCACACAGCAGAAGGTGGAATTGGTCTGCTTGTAGCTTCCTAAGTCAGAAAAGCCAGATTCTTCTGGTATCTCAAGACTAAAGAATACTTTTTCTATCTAAGGTTTTAGAAGGGAATCTTCTGTTACTAGCAACAATAGTGTTAACATTGCTGGATTTCAGCAAAACTTTGGCTCTTCTGATTTTTATTCATGGCAGTCAGATTACAGTTATGTCCAATATGAAATAAATGTGTTATAATGTAGTCTTACCTTTAAAGCATTGTACAACCTCTCTGCAAAGTAGCAGCGGATGTTCCTTGTGCACTTCACTAGGCATATGAAAAGACTCAGTAAGTACCAACGATAATCACAGACCAGATCAAAAGGTGTTAAAGATGCAACATTCCATTAATTAACTCCCTCTCTCAGATCTTAGTTTATTTAGTTTATTTTGTTTAAGTACACCCTTCACTTCCTGCCCACTGGCTCAATAAATTAGATCCAACCCCAACATCCAACTGCTGCAGGAGGAAAAAACACAGATTCAGACAAGAGTAAGGCAAGCTCTTACCAATAGCCAGCATGGCATCCTCTAGGGAACCCCGAGTTTCACTCTTGATAGTGTCTTCTATGCTCTTACCAGCAAGTTTCTGGTATTCTTCAAACACTGAAATACAAGGCACTTGGAATTATCAAGCAACTGCTCAGGCTTTTTGCACCCAATATTTACAGGTATTGCTTGGGTAGAGATATGGAAACAAAAATCCCACTAGAACAGCCCAAACTGGTGGCCACATTTGAGCCAACCTCAGTAAGTTTTAGTCATGCCCAGAAATTGGCTACAAAATAGGGTAGCAACATTCACTAAATCCTGAGGAAGCAGTAAATAACTGCAAGCACACCAAGTGGCTAAGGAAACTGAGGCACTTATGTTTCAAAAAAAAAGATACAGAAATAAGTTCAATAATTTCATGCCTATTTGGAAATTTGACCCTTCAGCACTATCTAACCAAACTGAAGCAAGCCACAGAAGGATAGTCATAACTACCTTTTGATCTCATGTTTGTTCATGTCTCTAGTTTCAGGAACCAAAATAAAATCAGAAAACTAGAATACTGCTCATGGCTCTTAACTTTTCTCGTTCTGTTTAATCATTTAAAAGTGCATTCCAACTACATTTAACAACAAAGAAAGACCTCAGAAAAGACAAGCAGAGCACAGAAGCAGATTCCAAGATAGTTAAATTCCCACATTAACAAAACACCAGCAGCAGAGTTGCTTCCCTTGCACATTCAGAAGCTCCAGAGTTCAGAGCTACAGGTCTCACTTTGATTTCCAGCTTTTAAACTAGCAAAGGAAGAGAGATTTGTAATGCAGTGAACATGTTTAAGTTTCCACAACATTTAAGATCAATTCTCTAAAAACTAACAAAGGCAACACTACAGACAGAACATAACCTTCACAACTCAGGTCTGCTCTTCATATTCACAATATATTAGCTGCAACAAGTACACATAAGTCTTAAATTGTTACTCACAACCTGACTCAGTACAGAGGAGCCCAGATTAATTTGCTTGGTGATATGGTATTTCGCAAAGCTTGATTGCATCCAAAGACAGCTTGAAGTTCAGTTCTTAAAGACTGAAGCAGTCAAAGACTAGAGACTTTTTTAAGTGATTCTGAGAGATTACATGCAAAAATGTGATAGGGAATTGGCCTCTATGGCATAGAAAAGTCTCACAGACCTCAGTTTGAAAAAGCTCAGATAGATCTAATTTATCATCACCTAATTTAGCTCCAGTTGACTTGCACACTACTTGATTTACTCAGATGCAGCCTACATAAAGTCTGTTAGTCAGAAGCTTGGATTACCTCAAGAGTTTGAGGCAGGAAGATATATCCATCACTTTGTCAGTGATTTTCCCCAGACTCATAGCTAAGGAATCACAGGTCTAGTCATTCCATGATCTTAGCTGGTTAGAAGGGTGCTGTCTCTGTTCCCTGGGGCTTATAAGAATAGCTATACTATCTAGCCATCAATACAGCATTAGGATTTTCAGGTAATCAGCCTGATTTCAGTGGCAATGAGTCTTCACAAGCCCTGAAGAGTGACAATTTCAGAGCTTTGAGAGAAGGGGCTCTCTTCCATACCTTTCAGCAAGTGCGTGGCACTCCTTGTGCACAGGATGGTGATGAATGGGATCTCATTTGTGCCCTGTATCTTCTCTCCAGCAGAATAGAGAGTCTGCAATGTAATAGGTACATTTACTGTAGATATTGCATGCATGCAGCTGCTGAAGGAATGCAGTATGACATAAGATGCTGCTTGGATAAACAGGATTGAAATAGACTCTCTTAGAATGGTTCAATGCATAAATTCTTGAATGTGTTTTCTAATCAAACTGGGCAGCAACCTTCACCCCCCCTTTCTATCCTGTGTGCAGCAGCTGGAGCAACTAACAACGGTCTTGAGGCTCCTACATGTTCTTAGCCATCCTAGTCATCCTGCTGTCATATCCATGTACTTTCACATGCTGAAAGCAGCTGAGTCCAGCCCTCTCCAATCACTCCTGCAAAAGTGCAGGCGAAAGTGGAGAGTCCCACGCTGCTTGTGCTTGCAGAAAAGTCCTCTCCAACCTGTCACGGCTCAGACTCCTGCTGACCAGGATTTTGTTGCCCAAGCATTCTGAAATTCAAGATAACTGGGATCCGAGCATACCACTGATCACAGGCATTGAGAATACCTCTGCATCCTGGAGAGCCAGCGCTGTATCCACATAGAGGGTGGCATTGTCCCTCTCACCCTACAAGAATTAAAAAAAAAAAAGTAACCATTTGCTTTTGTAAAGGATCTTCCATACAAGGATCACAGGGTACATTCTAGACAGAGACAAATTCTCCTTTTAACATTTCAGAAAACACAAGAGCTAACTCCTTAACTGAAATGCTTTGAAATCCCTCACATTATTGGAGAAAAATGCTAAGTTATTCTGCTGCTGAAAGATTTGGTAGTGTAAATGCATCCAAATGCACTCAGCACAGTAACTGGGGGCACTGTTTTCCAAGACCACTGGAGAGCCTGGAGAGCGCAGTGACTGCAGTGAGTGTATTTATGCATATGAAGTAATAAGATGGCACCTCACAGCAGAGCTGAGTTTCCATCTCTTACAGATGCTAAGGGAATGGGGGGTTCCCTGCTTCTGTCATTTTGTTTTCCTGAGCGTTCAGCATCAAGTGACACATCGTCTTTGCAGTTTGTCTGGTAATCATGACTGCATTGCCTGTGCTCACGCCTTCCCTGAGAAGAAACCGTTAAGATTTTTAGATCCCCATTTCTCTTTTCTGACATTACCTGAAGAAGGCAAACTAGAATCTGTTCAAAATAACCACTCGTTTCTGATTTTATGTCTTCTTCCAGGTCAGAATTGTATTCTATGCAAGGGCGAAAAAAAAGGACAAGAGAAAGTGGATTTATTATTTGGATGACAAATTCAGGATGTCAGCCACCACCTAAAGACAAACAAATCTGGTATTAGTCCATAAGGTCACTAGGGAAGGACCTGGGGTGAGATCAGCCCACACGCTCAGTGACACCCAGACTGGCATTCCCACCTGTGGCCGAGTATAACACTAGAGCTGCTGACGTCAGGCATAATCCGACATTTACAGCTGGGGATGGATTTTAAGGTTGCAAAGGGATGTCAACACGTAGTGACACATATTTGTCATTTTCCCCATCAGCGGTATACTGAAGGTGTAGAAATAAAGGGAAGTATCTGTGTTTTCATCTGTTCACTGAAAACAGTCTGTCTCTCAGCAAAACCAAATTTGTGTTTTACTGACTTTCTCCATCAACAGGTTGGGAGAGAAAGGGATTTTCAGATTTACTCATCACAGACATTATGTTTACCAAGCAGAGTTCATCTGTACCTTCCTAATTTTGAAATCCTACTTTGCTGCTGACAGTGTTAGTGGGTAATCTCATTTCTACCGTGCAATGAGGCAGCCACACGCTGCTCTGATCACACAAAATGAAGCCCTAGGCAATTCACCTTCTTTGTATGCCTTGATTATCTCTCTGATCTGTGCTTTTGTCCGTGATGCCAGGATCTCTATGATGGTATCTTCAGTTGTTCCCAGACCCTTTAATTGAAAGCACAGTAGAGAAAAATGGAGGCAGGTGTCTCATCATGCAGTGAAATCCATTGCTAGAGAAGTGTCATCAAAGG
>JAUBNY010000379.1:43641-61267 GCA_032275445.1 Crypturellus soui | reverse complement strand
GAGCTGTGCTCAGCACCATCTCCTCATGGTGTCTCAGTGCCCTCTCCTAAGGCAGCACAGAAGGTTGGAAGTGGAGCGAGACCTTCCCCTCCGCAGAGGGTGCAGGAAGGTCTGGAGGCGGCAGCCAGGGCCTTGTTCCATGTGGGAGACATAGAGCAGGGGCTGCAGTTCCACCTCTCATGGTGACGCCCCAGTCAGATAACACCAGTACAGCAAAGCTGAGAGTTATGAGGATTTTCCACCCTGGCTGGCAGGAGCTCTGTGCAGAACTCGGCCTCCAGAGTAGTTTCGCCCCTACCCTCAGGCCACCGGAGAGGAGACTGGTGCAGCAGCAGGCTGCTGGCAGGGGCGAATGCTCCTTCACAGCTTGCCCTCTGCATGCACGCGCTCCAGCAGCCCGCGAGGCAAGGGCACCCTGGGACCAAACCTGGCAGAGAAACATGATGCACTTTGCTGCAAAAACACCCAGAGGTTATTTTTACACTTCTTTCCTGCTGTTGAATTTAGGCTTCTCATGACCTAGGAAAGATACCTGAATGCCAGACATGTATCATGGACATGGCCAGCACTGGGACCCTGTCCCACCTCTTCCCTCTGCTACAGGAACCCACAGAGAAAAGCTCGCATTTACTGAGTTTCAGCACTCACGACTTGGGATGAGCGGTTCCATCGTGTAGGAAGAGAGAATTTGCATCTAAGAATCATGTCCCAGAGATTCAGCAAGCTGCAGGAGGGCAGCAGCATGGACAGAGGGCAGCTCAGTTGCACTGTGGAAATGACAAGGTAGCATGAGGAGAGCTCATTGCATGACTCCGTGGCAGAGGCACAAATGGGGTTATGTAAGGACCAAAGTATTTAGCCATGCATGCCAATGATGCATCTCTGAAAGCTTAACCAGAAACATTTCTCAATCTGCATGACATACACAAATCCTTTCACCATGATTTTCCCTCATTCACCTTTTTATTTTTTTGCTGGACTTGTAGGTCTTTTATCTCATTTTGGAGGTCTCATCTGTTTCTGCAGTCAGAAATCAGTGTAATACTTGGCTTGGAGACTTCAAGGGTGCCCTCCCTTGCAGTAACAGGAGGGAGTGGGAGCATGATCAGCATGAACAGAGGGGAACTGTGCCACAGACATCACTGAAGTCCTAAGCGAAGGGTCAAAGCATGTGCCCACAATCAAGATTAGACAACTCGAGTGCAGGCAACGCGCTCTGCCTGTGGTATCTATAGGAATGGGAACACAGAGGGAAGGAGTGTTATTTTTCAGTTTCTGACCCAGATGCTGAAACCAGTAAAATTCTCAAGACTGATTCTCATGCAGCCAAACAGGGTATGCTGGTATATGTGTTCACATGTAAATGCTGCTCCTGAGACTATGAAGTATGTTTGATGAAAGGTGCTAGATCAGCATTACTAGCTATTTATAGACCTGTCTGTAACCACAGCCCTGGATCTGCACATTCCCCATCCCTGGGGAAGCTCAGGCCCTAGCCGAGTGCTCTTGTCTCAGCCATGCACAACACTAACTAGCCACAGCTGCAGCCGGGGTCAGTTTTTGTTAACGCAGGACAAAACTGCCCAGAGCCCTGGCTCCAGGACAGCTTTTGTTTATCTGATCTCTTTGGAGAGCCGTAGCTGCCTTTCCCGTAAGGACCAGATGGAGTAACAACAACAAAAAAAAGAGTGAAGGCCACAAAACCCTTCTGGGTGAGTATTGTCTTGCTGTCAGCTTGAGCAGCAGAGCAGCAGAGCAGCAGCAAACTCAGCTCTTCATCGGGGACAAGGATCCTGGATCCCACTGTGGGAAGAACACGGCTCCCGGGCAAAGGCTATCGGCTTCCTTAACTGCATCGCACGTGGGAGCAGCCAGAGGTGGGTGCCAGGTGGTACCTGCCTCTGCTTTGCCATGAAGACTCAGTGCAGCAACCAGAGCACCATGTATTGCAGAAAGCGAGCTTGGCTCCACAGGGACCCAAACTGGGCTGGACTCACTATTCCCACCCCAGCTCCTTTACCAGGAACAGGAGCCTGGCCCTGAGAGCCTCCTATTCCCAGCCAGCTGCCTTCACAGATACAGGAAGGCAAAGCAGGTTTGGATCAAAAGCACAGTTCCCCCCCATATAACCTTTGCTAGAAGCAGAGCAGGAGAAACCTTTTGTCCTCTGCAGCCCTGCAGGAAGTGGCTGAGGTCTTCAGCATCGAGGTGGCTCCAGAGCTCCCTGGCCGGGTTCCCATGGGCTCAGCAGCCGCACGCATGCCAGGACCATCTCCCTCTCCCGCCATGCACAAGGCTGCGGCTTCCACGCTCTGCAGAGCGCACACAGAGACCAGCTCAGCAGCTTTGCAGCGGCTTTGATTGCCCATAATTGCAGCCTACCGGGGCTGGGCATTTTTGTGGCCTACTCTTCCTGACCTCCTTGCTTGCAATATGTTTCCAACATACCACCCTCATCCCCCAACTCCTTAAATCAGGCTCAGACAGACATGGAGGGAGCATTCCCAGGAGGGAGGGAAGAAAAGATAACTTCAGAGAATGTGAGTGAGAAGGGATTTTAGGATCAAGCTCTGTGTTCTTCAAGCAAGGCTCTGAAAAATGAGTAATTGTGTTTGTGTACTGATGATACCCAGACCTTGGTTGGTGCCTGGTGTCTCCAGACTGCAGGATTTGCCACGGACCCTGTTCCTCAAGACAAGCTCCAGCATCTCATCTTGCTTGGCTTTTACTTTGTTCTTCTCTTAAGTTGGTTCTATTCTGTTAGGTCTTCAAGATGGCAACCATACTGCTCAGATGATGTCCCATGTATTAAGTAATGTTTGAGGACCAGCTCCATTGGAAATTACTCAGGATTTCTACCCAGTTATGTGAGATCAAAAGATGTCTTGATCAAAATGATGTCTTGCCCTTGAATCAGCAAGGATCAAAATTCTCATACTAGAAACCGTGAAACACAACACCCCATGTCCTAAGTAAAATAATGAGTTGGTAGCAACTCTGGCAGCCCAACTCCATGTTCTCCTTCTGACCGTAGGATGGCTGAGCTGATAAAAACCAGTTTTCAAATACTCTTATTCTGTTTCAAAATGACCCTTAGAATGAAATTCTTGGTATTTATATATTTAACCAGTAGGTATTTTTATTGTTGATTTTGAATCCATTAATGCTACATTATGTTGGATTATAAAACTTTGGCTACATCTCCCACATTTTCATGCAGGTATTACAACATTTGCAAGGTTTTCTCAGAAAAATGGAGCAGGCACTTAAAATGCATAAAGGTTATACGATTATAACATGGAAGCTGCATGTTAGTTACAGAAATTTGTACCACATGTACCAGTAACAAACCCACACCCCCATGTAAAACTTCCTTGACCTTCAATAATCGTCTTCCTCTGTCCCTCATCTCCATGGCCCAGCAGGCTGTCAGCCCACATCCCCCATTTCTGAAAACAACGTCATTTTCCAGAAAAGTTTAGTACAGTACATTGTTTTTCCTTTAACAACTAAAAAAGTTTCTCCTCCACTCACCCCCACCCCCCAAATGAAAATCTATAACCTACACATTTGTTCAAGCACTTAAATGTTACAAATCTCTATTGCATTATTCAAAAATATCAGAACAGTAACAAACTTCTAAATGTACTAGATGACCCTTAAATTCTCCTTCCCCCCAAACTAGAGAACTGAAAATGCTATACTGCATTATCACACTTGCATGCATGTATCCTGAGCCACCTGTATTTATTCACCTTAAGCCCCTTTTAATAAATAACTGTCCAGCAGTAACATCCAGAAGTGTGCTGTCTCCTCCAAATTAAGCTCTATTTACAGAAGTAGGGCTGTTTTCTCAGTGAAATGTTGTTTTCTTTTTTTTTAAAAAAAAAAACAAGAACAAAATAACAACAATAAAAACAGCAAACATTTAAGAGAGAAAGCATATTACCAATCAAGTTTGTTTAAAGACCATCAGGAGTAAAAAGTATTAGGAGCACCAGGTGCGCATGCATCTGAACTGGTACAGTTCATGAAATAACGTCATTCATCATTACACTCGCTCACTCAGATGAGGAACTGACTCTCCCCTTTTTCTCCCTTTTGCATCAAGGGCCGTCTGCTCCGCAGCCAGCTCCCGAGGTGTTGAATCATGCACTGGGGTTGAAAGGTGGCTACGAACATGCTTTGATCAATGTGGTTCTGTATCAGCTTTAATCACTTGGGGGTTTTGGTCCCCACTGCTTTGCGCCTTGTGTCTTTTCATATCTGTGCCAAGAGTGAGTCAAAGGTTCCTCAAATCCTTATTTCTCATTTGGATGATGCAAAACTTTAGACACTCACTTTCTGCAGGTTTCAAATGATGCTATGAGCTTGAAAATACTGGGGAATTATCCCACATGAGAACATTTTTTAATAGTGCAACTACTGTAATCACAACTGGCCTACAGGTGTATCAAAGCAAACAGATCCAAACACCCAGTCAGTAGGATTTCGTCCCTCCGTTCTTTATGAGACAGTCCTCAGCTAACAGACACTAGCACTTCTGCCTTGACTTTGGTTGGCCTGTGTTAGCTCACAGCAGCTGAGCATCAGGCTCAGCAGACTACCTAATAACAACCAGCTTCTCCTCCTGCTTTGTTACAGTGTCTGAGATCACGCACACTGACACATTTACAAAACCAAAAGGCCCTTCTGTAGCCAGTGCAGTACCTTCTGTCCCACTCACTTTGCAAAGGCAAGTCACACTGTTTCACCTTCTTCCCTCTTTGCCTACAAACTATAACTCACATCTGCAGTGCTCCCTTTGGAGAAGCTGCAGGAAAAGCCTGTTAAGACACCAAATGCCTAATTTTACAATGTGAGGATGCTGAAAGCTCCATTTACACTGAGTGTAATTTTCCAGTCTTCCTTCTCTATTCTATATGGACCTGATTACCTGGAACCCCAAACCAATTCTGCCTCTGCTGTACCTGCAAGTTACATAGAAATTGTTATTTCCTGCTGCCTCTGCAAAACTAGACATATTCAAGCAAAGATTCCCCTCAACTGCAAACAAGGGATGTTGGATTGTGACAAGCCCTTCCCAAGCCAACACCTCTACTGCTACCAAAGGTGAGTCAGATTTTGCCTTCTTTAACATCAATGCAAGTCTGCAATAAGAGGTCTCTACTGCTTCCCCTTAAGAACTATACGTGGCCAAGCCAAGGCAGAATCCAGCCTGCAGGTTAGATGTGCTCAGGTTTACTCCTGATCCATCATTTCAACTTTACCATCAGCAACTAATTGGGCAAACAAATTTTCACCTTGTTTTATGGGCTCTGTTCCATGATGTGAGCTTCATCACTGCTGCTCAAAGACTTGGCATCTGAGATGCCTCTATGTAGCAGAGATACTTCAGACATTTGCCCATCTCACAGGCAGCTGAACCTCAGAGGCCATATTTTACCCTGGCAGGGAGATTTGTTATTCTCTGCCATTTCAATTTATGTCTAAAAATTGTTGGCTAATTATTCTTATATGGCCAACATGAGACAAGTGTACATGTCTGTTAGAAAGGGACTCAGACCTAACACATTCATTTCATGTAGGCTTTCACATGACCACTATAGCTTGAGCCAATGATCTTTGTTTGCAAAAGACCTTCCCTCATGCCCAGGTCCCCATCCTCTCCCTAGAGCAACCCATTTCCTTTCATTAGTGTGAGAAGTAGAGCTTCAATGAAAAAAAATGACACCTTTTAGTTTTATCTTTCAACTGAGATAGAGATAAGCAAGTGATGACCAAGTGTTGCACTGGCTGCAAAAGGCCTTTCTATTCATGGGAGTGCAACTCCCCAACCAGATTTTATAAGGAAGAGAAACCCAACAGAAGCCTACACAGTTTCTGCACAGAAACACTTCTCCAAACAGAAATCCATTCTTAAGGACCAGATTATGCAGTCACTTCATTCAAGTGATTAAAAGAATGAGGACCGGGCTGAGTACATGCCAGTTATCCTTTCTGTTCCTGAAGAAGTCACAGGTCAGCAAAATACGTGGACATAAAGATGTTCATCTCGACCTGCAGGACATTTTAAGGCATGTAGAAGTGCTTTGCTGGCTCAGGCCTAAACTAGGAACAGCTCCAAGGCCAGCAGGTACCAGTGAGTGTGATTCCACTACCTGCACCAATATACATGAGGTAAGAGCATAACTCAAGAGAGCAGAGCAGTGCAAGAGCAGAGAGAGGCTCTGTGGTTCTTCCGAGTTTAGTCTTTAACAGCCCCAGCTGTGTACACACGGCATGTCACAGTGATCAGCATAGATTGATGAGAGCTTGGTGTTGTGTTCTGCATGTGGGACTTCCACGGGAAGTACTACCGTGATTCCTATCTGTACCTATACAATTTTATATTCCTGTAGCAATAGCATGAAGAGGCCTTAAATCTGGAGTAACTGCATGATACAATTAGTGTTTTATCTTTGAGTTATGTGCCAATAACTAGCCTGATGTGCTGCACGACCATAGCTATAGAGATGGAGACATCATAACATAACATAAACAAAAATTCTACAACTATCTTAGTAACACAGCCAGCGACACCCAGTGTTCTGCAGGTCAAGATGAACCAGCACATGGATCTGCAGCCACCCTCTCCACTACTACATAGTTGGTGGTAGAGGAGAAAAACAACCTTGGGTGTAACTTTGGTTCACTAGGGACTGGTCTGGTGCAACCCACGCAGGTGTTGCTTAGCAAACACAACTCATGGGCCATCCCACAGTCCCGCGTCAAAAATCCCCGCCTCTATGCGGGTGCTAACATCACTTTCAGATAGCACAGAGAGATAAAGTGAGCAGCAAGCAGCCACGTTTCGCGGAAACCCAACTAAACATCCTATAAGAGAGGGGAAAAGCTAACATTGATACCAGACAGTGTTTTAGGCTCAACTATATGCTAACAAGATCTAGGCTGTAAAAAAAAAAAATCATCGAAGGATTCATATTTGAATCATCACAAGAGCATCCAGAATTTGAAAGGAAAATTCTCAATGGTTAAATGGCAATGGAATTTATTCCGGTATGCTCATGCTGTATACACAGAACACACTGTTTGCATATGGTAGCAATCATGCTTAAGATACATATGTCTTTGTTCCATTTCAGAGCATGTTTCATGCAAGTATAAACTAAACACTGAACCAAGAAGTTTTTGTCTAAATTCTGCTGATATCTGGACAAATATAATCCCAGGTCTTGTTTGGACTTTTAGAACCAGAAACCTGACCTTCAATGACTACTCTATGCAGCTAAATCTAACCACTTGAAGAGACAGCAAGTTCAACACTGATTTTCCTCAGGAGAGGAGGAATGCTAGAGGAATCCTCTATGCTAGATTATTAAAGCTAAGTTATTGGCACATAACCTCGTTTTACCTCATTAATTTCAACTTACATGGAAATTCCACCTGCAGAATCAAAGGCAGAAAGTTATTTTTGCAACTATTACTCCCTGTTAACAGCTGAATGCAGTACTGTTGGGGAAAGAAAGAAAATTCTTCAATGAACTATGTTTAACCAACTTGCAGGTGGCAGCTATCAAAACAACTGATGCGCATGTGTCTGGCTAAAGTTATTAATGTATGATCTGACATACCAAGTCAGACAAATGTCATATGTAAATAGATCTTCAAAGGTATACATACTAAAGCTGCAGCTGTATCTAGATGATCATTTTTGGTTTGTTTCTATTTCCCATAGCTCTGAATCTATCTACTGAATGTTTACTCAGCACGTGTGGTATAAATATATTCATACATTAAAATTGACACTTGGCAATTTTTTTCTTTTTTCTTTTTTTTTTTTTGCTGACCAGCAACAAATTCTGATATCTTTAACTGTAAACCAATACTCAATAAATATGCTGCGTTCAGCAAAAAGACGTGTTTTTGTCAACCTGGGTTTTGCCACACTCTAAGCCATGGGCTGGGGGGGCGGGCGTGAGGGGGGCGGTCCCGGAGGGGCTCGGGCTGGGGGCGGTCCAGGAGGTGGCTGCCTGGAGGGAGGCTGCAGAGACACGGGAGGAGAAGGGCATCTCGGAGCGTTGTTGAGAGGAACGTCCTCGCGCTTGGGCAGCTTCGGAGGGGGGCTGTAAGGAGCAGAGGTCCCGTCTGATTTCACACGAGTGAAGTTTATGCATCTTCCCTGGAGATTAAAGAAAAAAAAAGAGTTATTTTTCATTACAAAAATGTGTCTTGACTCAGCAGCAGCTAGCCAAAGGGGCTATAAGTAGAAGGATCAGCCTGCACTTAAAGATCTTCATCCAGTCCCATTCTCTGAGTCCTACACATCATGTTCAGAGCATGCTGCATTAATGGACAGCACTAGAAAGCAATGCTGCTTCTCCTGGATTTCAGAGCTGCTGCCTGTAAAGAATAGGAGTGGTTTAAGCAAAAAGGGAGCCCGGATTGCTCCTGTTTGCCCTCTCCTACCAGAGTTATGCAGAACGAGACTAAAGCCACAATTCCATAACACAGCCCCACTAGCTTTGGCAAGATCCCAAACCAAAGATACCAAAACGTTCAACCAAAACACATCTTTGCAGAGGTTCTCATTACTCAGGTTCCAGACAGACAGTGGGACGGACACACTCTGGGTCCATGCAGGCAGTGCTGGGCAATCCTGCACAGTAATCCCAGTCATGCTCCAAGACCTCCACCATCTGCCCTTCTCATCCTCCCGAGGCCACTATGTTTTGTTGGCAGGTGTCACTGTCCAGGCCCACTGAGATCCTCCAGCCACCAGACGCTGTGTGTGCATGAATGCAGTGCTAGGCATCACTGTCTCCATTGTCTTGCACAGCAGATACAGGAGGAGACATTTTGCAACCACCTGGCTGCACAAGCTTGGCAGAAGCCTTGCGCCTGCAAGTCCGAAAGGCCTTTCACCGTCACATACGAAGCCTGGAGATGAAGGCTGTCTGAAGACACAGGAGTGACACTGTCAACAGCCCACTCAGAGCAACTGTCACACACCTGATGAAGCGGCTAATCCCACCAGCCTAAGTCCTCCCCACCTTTTTAATATAGCAGCTTTTCACACATCACTGCTGCTCTGCATCTGAAGGGCTATTCACAGCTGCCACCATTGAAAAGCACACACTACCGCTGCCTTTTTGCTCAGCTCAGCTGGAACTTGGTTTCCAAGTAACTGACTGAGGGCTGGAAGGGATGAGCTCCGCTGGCCAGCCCCGTTTCCTCCTGTGCAGCGCAGCAGCACTGTTTCGTGCACGCAGCAATCACGGCAGCAACGGCCGGTTGGCATAGAGGAGAACGTAACCTGTTTCTTTCTTTCCAGGACAAACAATAACTAGGGAAAAGCAAAGCAGTGGTTTGGTATCCCTCCCAGAAGGCCTCTTCCTCCCACTGTTCCAGGAGAGCTGCTCAGCCCCGTGCCCTGGTTGTTGCGTGCACAGTGGACACGCTCAGTAGTTCTCAGTCCCAGCTTCGGCACTACGCTCCAACAGCAGTCTCAAAAAGGGAAAAATCCCCTTCCTAAAGGGCAAGCTTGTTACAGAGGTATTAGTTTATGAACCAGGTTCAAAGCAACACTACACTGGGGCTGGAGCATCTGTGCATGGAAGCATCATGGAATGGAAGCCAAGCAGGATCTTCTGCAACTGAGAAGAACCATCAGATCAAAAGTCAAATCAGTGCTTTGCTCCGTGTTGTCACAGGACATGAGCCCTGGGCCAGGGCTGCAGCAAGGGGCCATCCCTGTCTGTGTAAAGCAGCCCTTTTTCTTCTGCTATGTCCCATTTTATTCAAAGCACACTTTAGGCTACTAGGAAATTCAACACTATTTATTCTTCTGCAGTGAACACTACAGAAATGTTTAGCAGCTGCTCTGCAGATAATATTTACAAAAAGTCAGCCTTGGTATTTCTAAGGTTATGAATTCAAAGCAGCTAAATCAAAAAAAAGGTATTCAGAAGACAGTATCTGTATGAGAAGCAGAAGAAACATATAAGACATAAAGCAGAACAAATTCCCTTATAGAAAATGTAAAGCTGCAAAAGAAACCCTAGTGCTTTTGCCTACAAGCCTTTCCTGCCTCCGTTCTGTCTATCTCCCAAACATCAATTCCAAATATATTCATAGTCTATAATCAAAGGGGATCCCATAAATCTGTTTGCATTACTTTCACTTCAGTTAAAGTGATAGGCGACGTCAAACTGCTGCCAGTTTCTGCCACACTCGCTGATTTGTCAGACAGATGGGTAATTTAAAGGCCATGTGCCGCATTGTGTCATGAAAAATACGGTTGCATTGGGAGAGTCTGACAAATAAAGGCTTGTATGATCGATGTATCTGAAGTGACACTTCCTCACAAAAGATTATTAGTGTTAGCCTCCACTCTCATTTATCAACAACATTCTGCTGAATACTGGAGTAAATTCTTCTGAGCACTTCACGCAGCCATTGATAAATCAAGGCCACTTAGCTTGTGTAGGATTAACAGCCAATAGTGAGGGGGAGGCACAAATGGTTATGGTCATAAATCACAAGTTGTACTTTGAACTTTTCCATCGCCCTTCATCAAAAGATTTCCAGGTTGAAGAATTGGGTTCTGTGCTTATCGCATTGCATATAAGGGAATGACACGTTTACTCTGTTGGAACATGCACACTCCTCCGGGATCAAATTAAAAAAAAATAAAAAATAAAAAAACCCACAAAATCACACAAGCTTCTTTCTTAAATAATCATCCTGTTTCTTTAAGCAACCATAGGATTTTTAATACTTTGTTTGAATGGATTAAGTAATTTCTGCTCCAGATGCACATAAATTCACTTGAACGATGTAAAACAAGGAGAGAAATATTCAGATATTATTCCAAAGGCATCCTGCACCCTCACTCTCACCACACGAATCAACGCAAGTGATTAGTGTGGACGGAGAGCCTTCAGCAGCGTTACCTTCTCCTGCTGGACGGCGCACTGCATCCCTTCGGGAAGCGTCCGAGCAGAGCCCTGGTAACGCAGCAGTGCTCTCGGGCAGCCACAACAGCTGTCGGGAGCTGCTTCATTTCTGGGAAGCAGATGATCCGCATAAACAGGGCCTGCCGGGCCCGGCCTGCGTGCGGAGCGGCTTCACTCAGCCGCGGGAGCTGCCTCCGTCCGCGCGGCGCCATATGGAGGGGTGCCTGCCCGCCCTCCACCTCGCATCTGCACGCTCGCCCCTGCCCATATGTCCGGCCACTTGTTCGGCCCTGTTCACACCGCTTGCCAATTTGGCTTTTCAAAAGGTACAAATGCTGAAGCAGCGGGATGTGCTCTTGCCCCGACTCCAGCTTTTATCCCAGCTAACAATCACATGTGTCATTTGGGCACTTGGTACTCCCAGGCAGTGCCTCCTCGACCACCTCCTCGTGTGTGGTTTAAGGGGGGAAGGAAGGGAGAAAACTCTTGAAAGCCTTCACAGCTTGTTTCTTGCCTATTTTGAACACAATGCTCACCACATCTTTCCCTAGCAGCAAATCTTTTCACCCAATACACCAAGAGCACTTCAGCAAAAAGAATTTTGAAAATCCACCCTATCTGCTGTCACTAGCTGTCACCTTGCTCCATTCTTTTTAATATATATCCTTGTATTTAACAAAAAAAAAAAAATGCAGCCTCACCTGTCTATGACAGAGTTTTTTCCGCCACTGAAATCTGAGATTATTGTAATTTTCTCAGGTTCAAGTAAGTGGAGTCAAATTTCTCCTTTTTCTATGCTATTGGTTTTTATCTGGGCTGACTCTGCCTCAGTTTGTTATAGGAATAGTTTGTCATCATTTCACTTTGCTTCCTAAAAATCTGTCACTAGCTAAACAAGAAATTGCAGTTTGAAAACTTGGAAGAATAGAGCCAACCTTTTATGATACCTACAAAATGTAAGGCATATAGAACAGTGCAACTTAAGATCACAAGGCAAGAGAAGGTATTTAAGAGATAGCCTGCAGAGAAAGCCAGAGTCCATTTAATTGGGTGAAGGGTTTGACCCAAAAATCCAGAAACCAAAAGGGCTGCAAAGCTTTTGTGGTCAACAAGTTTGGGTCAGGTCCGCTTTGACTTTTGTGTAAGCCAAATCTTGGAAAAAAAAAAATCAGAAGACAGTGCTTAAAAGAACAAAATTTTCACAGATGCACCTGAACTGAATATCCTAAAGCATCAATAGTATGGAGATTTATGAGTGAGGCAGATTATGGATACAGTAATTTTAAAGAGAAAGAGCTGATCCAAGGAGGCCCAGCATTGCCTCCTTGTTCCATTGGGGTTCCATTGCACCCCAGTTCCTTGGGGTGATACCAGGCTTAGCAGCTGGCTCCCGAGGAGCCAGGGTCCATGTGAACCAGCCTCTGCTGAACGCTTCCGTGCACAGCGCTGCCTCATGCTGCCTGTGCGCTGGACATGTCACGGCTCATTAAAACCTTCACCAATTTCCTGGGAATTGCACTGATTACCCTGCAGCATATAGGCTGGAAATTAGTAAGCCACCAAGCCTGCCTGGTTTTCAGGCAATTTCAAATAACTTTCACTGGGTACTCCTACATTTGCTACCAACACGTTCCTTTTGTGTTGAAGGATAAAGTATGGATAAGTGAGAGATTCCCATAGTAGCTATTTGGTGGCTGGTCATGCTGTCATAAAATATTTAATTTGTATTTATACTTATATTAATCTTGATCATAATATCATTAATCATATAGTATTTTAGGCCTTAAATCATTAACTTCTAATTTTTTGTACAGCCAGATTCAGTTATTAGGTATCAAAATAATAACTATAAGCACCATTTGTTTGCATGGGAGTCTAGAGCTAGGCTCTTTGAATATTTTCAAGTTTAAAAAAACCTTCCTTGTCAATATCTATTTTCTGGGTAATCTGTTTGTCAGTTCAGAATTAACACCTTAAATGATGGCAATCCAAAGCCAGGAACAGCTGAGAGAGAAAGGTATTGACTGAAGAGAAGAGGATTTTAGAGGCTAAGATTGAATACATGAAGTACTGGTATCCAACATTCAAAATATGCTTACTATTTTCTTCAGCACTACATTTAAAAAGGAAACTCAGTTCATCCCTTTCTTTATCCAGTGTATTATCTGGCCCCTTTATATGTAATTTGAGAACACCTCCAGTCTCGCCTTTTATCATGGACTTTTGGACTTAGAAGAACAGGAAAATCACTATGCTGGGGATTATAAATCACTCCTGTAGTGTCCCAGTCGGGGCCCTATAACTGCCTTAGGTACACGTGATAGCTCAAACAGAAAACTGCAAAGCGATGGAGGCACCAGGACAACTGTGGAGGCAGCCGCAAGCTGTTTGCAACCAAAGGTGTCACGTACCAGGCCCCAGACTCACTTCACGCTGCAATGGGAGCTTTAACACCATTTTCAACAGGAAAGTGCAGTGATATTTGGAGGCCTAGCACCAAAGGCATGTCTAGATACTTGACACAATTTGCAAGGACACTTTTAAAACAACTCTCATGCCTTTTCACGTACTCTGCCTCTGGAACTAAGCCACCTATGTGCGCCCATCACAGGCTCACTGTGGGAAGCACCAAAGAAACACAACTCAAAGTCAGTCCTGGCTTCAAAGAGCCCAAGGAGCAAACAGGGAATGGCTGCTGCATACAGACCAGGAGCAGAGCACAGGTCCACAGTGAGGCACAGCAAAGCAAGGCCTTTGGTTACTGACTCATTTGAAAGTATAACCTGTTGGCCTAGCCTAGACGTGAACAAAAGTAATACTCCGAGATATAAAAATGTCCTTAACCATGGTCACACCTTTAATGCTATGAGGACATTGAGGCTTGCCCACACTGCTGCCCAGAATGGGAAAACTGAGGGCGGAGAGGTGCTAGCCCCTCTCAGGAAGGCGAAGGGGAGCACCACGACCTAGTGAGCTTCCTCTACCAGCAGTGGCGGGTGAGGAAGGAACCAGCAGCGCTTCTGGACCCCTCGATGCTACTTTGACTCTCTGATAAATAAATAAAATTAAAATAAAACCCCCAAATCAGAAAAACAAACGCTACAAGTAAAGACACGCCAACAGGCAAATTCAGGTACAGGGCGAGCTCACCAGGCCAAGGGAGTCACAGCCCGGTGAAAGCCATGATGGGGACAAGGGCAGCTTGGACTTCTGAACAGAGAAAGGAGTTGGATTCAGTCTCTCACCCTGTCATACAAACCCAAGCGATCTTGAGACAGAATTTTATTCCTGTTGCTTCAAAGCTTTCCTGTATAAAATGGAACTTCGGGCTCTGCTTCACTTGGTATAAGGATCTTGAGACAAAATCCTTCAAAAATTTAGGAGGCCCCAAACACCCCAGTTATGGTAGTCAAGTAGCTGAGGAGTAGGATTCACTGGGTGGCAAAGAGAAGACAGAGCACAAAGAAACTCTTCTTTTGTCTCCCAGTCTGATAACCCATTTCATAGGATCTCTCAGGGGCTGACGGAAGGAGGTTGCCAGGGCAAACTCATGAACAGGCCATGATGGCATGCAGTGCACACTGCAGCAGCAAGAAAAGCCATCTTCTGGTTCACTTGCTGGTCAAAGGAGAAGTCTATAACAGAGAGTTCTCATTCAAGTTAAAGCAAACTTCAGAATAAGTTCCACTTGGGCTTGAATCAACTATTTTGTTCACTCTGAAATACACCTTTTCTCTGAGTTTTAGATAGGATAGGTAAATCTAAAGTGTAAAGAGACATTTTAAATGGCTGTTTTTTTTTTAATTCCACCAGCATGCAAAAATATTTATGGACAATCCAACTATCAGCCAAAAGACAGAGTCATTGGGAAAATGCTACCCAGATCCACTAGAAAATGGAAATACAGGTAAGGTCTGTCCTGCAGTAAGGTTAATAGCTGCAGTATCCTGCACATCCCTACTCTGTAACTCTAACATGCCTGCTGCCACGTTTCCAGGTAGGAACACAAGGAAAGGACAAGGCAGCATGTGACACAGAATCTACCACACATGAAGACAGGGCTACCAGTAATTTCCATCAGGCTCGATTCTGTAAGGAGCTGAATCCTGTTTCCAGCCTAGTCTTAGAAGACAACTGCAGCAAAGGTCTAAGACATCTGAAAGAACGGCCAGGATCACAGGATCTCCTGCAGGAATGCACAAAACATCACATGTCTTGGACCTTGCTGAGACTGTGGTTAAAGAAATTCGCAGTGCAGATCCAATCCTGAGCCCTAAAAAACCCAAAGTAGCAAACAGACCAGAAATAGATGACAATGAGTATAAAGAAAGCTTAAGTTTAAAGGTCATACTTTATATTCACCATTGATTTCAAAGTTCTCTAGACAAAACCCCATCCAAATCTGATGGAAATATCTTTCTGGACCTGTATTTCTGTACCTAACCTAAACATGTATTGACAAAGCAAAAATATATTGCCTTCCTCTTTGCTGACAACCTTTTTGGATCAGGTTTTCAATGGGAAGGAAGTGAGGAGAGACATTACCAGGCCATGTCATCTGCCCAAGGTCATCCAGCAGCTTGGGAAAAGAACTGGCATTTACAAGGTCAGGACTCATGATTCACATCCCTTGTTGTGACCACAGCACCACACATTTCCACAATTGAATGCTGACCAGACGGGAGTGTGGTTCAAGAAAATGAAAAATTCCACAAAAATCAGGGGCTGTTTGCAAAAGGTTTTCTCTTCCCCTTAGCATATTCCGATGAAAAGAGGTTGTATGTGGACATCACCTAG
Organism: Crypturellus soui; assembly: GCA_032275445.1. Lineage (NCBI taxonomy): Eukaryota > Metazoa > Chordata > Aves > Tinamiformes > Tinamidae > Crypturellus > Crypturellus soui. Next base: position 45,512 of record JAUBNY010000379.1, on the reverse strand, counting down.
AAGGGGGAGGTCTTCAGAGCATAGCAACAGGAGCAACAAACATTTTCTGGGTGCAATAGGCCTAACCTTGAGGTATTGGCAGCTTGCTAGAAGAAGCAAAGGAAGCCACAAAAGACCGTAACAATCCTGCTCAAGCTGTAATTAAACGTCATCGTGCTTTCCGGAGGGAATTGTTTGTCTCTTCAGGAGCAAGCAGGGACTCTAGTGTGCACAGAGGATGAGTAAGAGGCTCTTTACACTGAGAGTATAAGATAATGCTGGAGACTCTCATGAGAGATTTCTGATGAAAATGTCCATTCTTTCTTGCCTCAGCCAAAAATTAAGATCTTGGCCCATCACACAAACTGCCTCTTTGTTCCTTTTCCCAGTGTTTGGGGTCAGAAACAGAGACACAAATGCCTAAACGTCCTGTTCTTGGCTGGTCCTGAAGTGGCTCTGCTGCTACCTAGAGCAAGTAGCTCTCACATTCCTCTCGGGCTGTCTTGCAGGGACTTTGCTCTCTTTGCGTAAGACTTACTTAGTTCAGTCAGTAATAGAGCTGACATATTCATAAAGCACAGAAAATCTCCCCTGTTCCAAAACTTTTTACTTTAAGTTGCATTGAAGACCTCTTTGGGACACAACTGCTTTATTAGGTCTAGGAATTAATACACCAGGGAAGCAACACAGGCATTCAAGTCCTGGCATTGACCTCTCCTTCCTATTTTAAGTATGCTATAAAGAACTAACACTCCAGGCGAATATAACCCTACCACGTTTCCCTTATGCAGCTTAACCAGCCTATCTGGTGTCAGCTCTGGGTTTTGAAGCAGCAATTTTTTGTGAGCACCCCACTGCCACCCCTCAGCCTACCACTTGTACAGAGCAGTCTCCCAGCTGCATAGAAAAGCAAATGCAGCTCTCTGGTCCTCAAAGCTCTGCTCCAAAGTGGGACAGCACTCTTGCAGGCTTCACTTCACAACTACCATCTAGCTCAAGCCCGAAAGTCATCAACCAGCAAAGACTTGAGTTTCTACTTAGGTGATTATATTCCCTAGATGAAACCACAAAAGGAGAGGAAAAGCAATATTTTCACCTAGAAGAAAGAAGGCAAAAAGATCTTAAAATGTAGCAGAAACCACCAAAGACTTTGTGGCAAACAAATGCACAACAGTCTTGTAATTGCAGTAGTGCTTTCTGCATACAACTGAGACTAAAACTGGCATATAAAGTTGGAGGATTTTCATCTTGCTTTGAACATAAACATCAGCATAATCTTAAGTGACTTAATGGGCATAGAGCAGAAGCCCTTCAGGTTGGGTAGTATGTCACACATGTACAACAGCAGACACAGTTTCTTCTGGTATCACAACACAAAACACACTATATAAGAACAGAGGCATCCAGAATTACAAGAATTACAGCTCCTCTGTAGAAAGCAGAAATAGGGTATCCCTTGGTCCTTAGTTAATTTACATTCAAGATAATAACTCAGTATTAAATGACAGCAATAATAACCAGATATTGCATAGTGCATTTTATTTCTAGAGCTAAAACAGCCCTGGAGGAAGTCACAGCATTACCGATTCTGTATACCTGTAAACAGACTCCATGTAATTGCTGGAAGTCGTCCACAAGCAGAGGGCTAAGGAGGGCTGGTTAGGTTAAGCTCTGGACTACAATGCAGCTCAGAGGGAAATGCAAGCTGCACAGTTCCCAGCAGTCCAAAAGAAACGAGGCAATTTAGCATTGACTTAAGAGTGCTGCCAAGAAACCAGTAAATACAGTGGCTGCCACAAATGTCTCTTGTGTGCCTCCTGGATCTGCACATGAAGCCCCAGGATGCAACTGCACTTTTATTTATGCATGTCTTTTAAAAATGTACATTCCAT
>JAUBNY010000379.1:16806-37602 GCA_032275445.1 Crypturellus soui | reverse complement strand
GGGGAGGTGGACCCTGCACAAAGCACTGGTTTGGGACACTGCCACCAGCTTCTTGAGCGACCATAGCACGTCACTCACGTGACCTCTAGCTTCCCTGCCTGCCAGTGGAGATAACAGCGCTGTGCTGCGCTGCTCCTCAAGGGTTGTTTGAGGATACATTCTTCAGAGACAGGGAGACATCAGATACTATAATGACACGGGAGAAAAAGGATGAAAAAGCACATAGAGAGTGAGTGATTTGCCCAAAATCAAACATTATGTCTTGTGGCTGAACTGGAAGGGAAGAGCAACCCGAGGCCGTTGCCACAGTGCAAGCGCAACAAGGGCTTCATCTGAACCTCTGTGCGCTGCCTTCAAGGGGCACTGCCTTGAATGGGGGCCCCCAGTAGACTGCAACCGCAAATTTTCCTCATTTGTCTATTCTAAAGCACCCCAAAAGAAAGGTTGAGCTTAGGGAAGAAGATCTCTGCTCCCCTCACCCAACTGGGATGCAGACATTACCTTGATTGGCGTGTACCACTTCCGCTGAGAAGGGGGTTTTCTCACGTGAGGCTTTTTCGGCTTGGGTTCCCACGGCTCATATTCCTGCTCTGGCAACTTAATAATGGCATTTTTGGGCTTCTCCAGTTTTGCTCCTTCTTCTGTTGATCCTTTGTCTCCCCATCTCACCTGAAGCCAGGAGAGCACATTGTAAGTAAAGACATTTCAGCAGTCCCCCTCAGCATCTGGTTTCCACAGATATTAAATGAGATCCTATTAGATGGCCCAGATGCCACCAGAGATGAAGTCAAATTTACAAAGGCACTTAAATCCTGCTGTAATGTGAGAAACATCTTTAAAGTCAAATAATTTTTCTCAAAACAGCCTACAAATATCAGCATTCACATTTTATGGTAACGTAAGATCATGGGGGAGTCACAACATCCAGGACAGATCAAGATTCAAATCCAGGGGAAAGTTGAAGCACTCTGCTAGGGTAGGACACACTGTAATACACTTCCCACTGTCTTCTGAAAAGCAGGCAGCAGCATAAGCTCCTGTTATTTAGTTCAAAAGTGGGACAAAATAAGTAAAAAAAAAACAGGCAGTGGATAGTGGACAAGGCAGTACTTGAAAAGCTTCTTTGAGAGCTCCAGGCTTCAAACTGGCTGTGCAGCTACTACTAGAACAGCTCCGACAAAGATGACCTGGTATAGTCACATAAGAGGACAGCAGGTTTCTGCTCACCTACTATACACTGACTATTTTATGCTGAAATTCTGCTTTTGTGAGCTGACTTGGTCACAAGGAGACATGTTCTGGCATTTGAGGGCAGTGTATGATCCACAGAGCTGCTCAGCAACTCAGCATCAAGAGTGACATTCTCCAGAGGCAAATACCACAGGAATATTAAGATAGAGTATGTCAACTGCAGATTGCAAGGATGTGCTGAGAAACAACTGCTTTCACTCTGTTAGCCCCAGTTTGGTCCAGACCCTTGTTTGGCTCACATCCCTATAGCTGCCTCAGCCACTTTTTAGATCTAAAGCAGTTTTTGGTGTGACATCCCTGAAAAACATCACAAGACCCTAAGCAGATAGAAATAAGTGCCAGTTCCCTACCTGATATTAACCATAGCTGGGAATATTAAACTGATGTACATTATGCCGATTTACAGGTGTTAGCAGCTGATTACTGCGTTATCCACACTGGCTCTCTGGAACACACATGCCACACAAGAGCACAAGGCACATTTCCTCTACAGTAATGCCTTATTCACACCTCAAGTCTGGCTTGTGCATGAGTCCCAGGGTAAAATTTGATTTATTGGCCAATTTCCCAATGGAAGGACAACAGTAAAATTTTCCCCAGGCAAATCTTCAGTGCATTAGGAGTTAGTGCTCAACTGAAAAAAAATCACTGGTTTTAATTCTCAAACTGCTTCTAGCCAGGCACCACGAGCATGGTACTCTCAAATGCTCAAAATCTGCTTATTTCTGCTTGAGTCAAGAACTGGATCCACTGCACCAGTATAAGGATTTAATCCTGTAAATTAAAGCTTCCTTTGGTGCTTATCCCATTTCTGAACTTGCTAATTTGTTCCTACTAATAATGCTAGACTCAATTAATTACAGATGCAAATGATGACAGCCTGATATAGGCCTACTTAGTTGGCAGGTGCAATCATGTGGTCAGGCCAAAATTAAATTCCAGTGTCTACTCCTTCAGAGTAGAAACCATACAAAATATAATATATTGCTAAAATTTAAAACTAAATGCTCTGATTTTTACAAAAAAACAAAAACAAACAAACAAAAAAAAAAAAGCTAAGTCAAATACCTCCATCCTCTTAATTCCACCAACACCTCGGCCTCCATAATAAGATGCATCCACAGTTGGCCATTTCTTCTTTGGCAAACCATCTTCATCATCCGATTCCTATGGGAAAGACAGAGAGATGCTGCTGTTCGCACACAAATGGCATAAACTACGGAAAACAAGTGAGCATCCTACGGTCCGATCTTTGGATACTTGGCTTTGTGTGTTATATTTTCATGCTGACAACAAACAAAAGTGTCTTGTCTCTGCAGCTGCAATTTTAATGAGGGAAGCCAAAGAGGACTGCCTATTCCCCTTTCCAGGCTGCTTTTATTTAATCAAATATGCATTCAGCTTCAAAATCACAACTGACTTTTAAAGAAAGGCAAAGTAGAGATGAATTGTACATTATACTTGCTTACCACTACACTATGCAGAAAACATGGCAATCAGTTTACCCAAAGAAATCATTTATTAATTGTGTTTTTAGAACTTAATGTCACCTAACAGGGAAAAAAGATACCACTGTGAAATTTTGAACATGTGCATCAGGCCCTTCTTCTGTGGCAGCTGTAACCAGTTAGTCTGGGCTGCTTGATGCTTTGTAGAGCCTCACTCAAGCTGCACAGCCTGGAACTGGCACGGAGACTGGAACATCTCCAAGGCTGCAGGAAGCTCAGATCCAGAGTTCTTGCCCTGCAATTATAAAGACTGAGGATTTTTCTTCTGGAACGTGGGAGAGTCTGAACCAAGGTTACTTTGAGTTTATCCTGCTTTTCTCGCTTAACTAAAAGCTAGCAAATGGCTTTGATTGAAGCACCCTAGGAACATATCCGCAGAGGTGCCTGGGGCTCGGCGCGCTCCCCGGCCCTGCGCTGGGCCAGCGCAGCTCATGGTCACGCTGCTCGCCCCAGGGATGTCGGACCCAGGGATGTCGGCCCCAGGGAGGGCCACAGCTGAGGCAGGGCCTGCGGGATGCCTACTGTGCCACTTGCAATCCTCACCTCTTTAACAAAAATAGAGAGAGGGGAAAAAAAAAAAAAAAAAAAGTAGAAAACACCCTAACCGGGTATGGTGATCTGTGTGCTGCTCATGGACTGGCCCCGCGCCGTGCCTTCTATTTATATTCATCACTGTAAGTATGATTTTAGAAACACTTTGCCTGGAATGACTTTATTTTCACTCTGAGAAATCAAGTGAAAGCCAAACACTAGAAAAGAGCACAAATTATTTTTGTATTACTGGGTGACTTTTTTCAAAGATATCCTATGTGTTTTTATTAGAATGTGAAAGAAATTGAGAGTCCAAAAGCCAGTAGCAGCTTTAAAAATATATAGCTTTGTTTTTTCTTTTTTCTTTTTTTTTTTTTTCCTCAAAATACCTTTCCTCAAAAACATAATTTATGTTTTTGAGGAAAGGTATTTTCATAACTTATTCAGTGACATCTGATCTCTCAGCTAAGGTTCATGGGCCAGTTCCACCAACAAATTCTTTAGTATTAACCAGGCAAGACTAGAGCTGGGGTGGTGGCAATGTTTTTTTAAGGTTAGGAATATGTATACTATTAACAAGGCATGATTTGATCTTCTTTTGGAAGACTATAGCAAATAAATCAATTTCTTCCCATTTTGTGCTACCTCTAAGACAGTATCTGGTGAATTAGATAAACAATTTTAATTTATTTGCATTTCACTTCATTTTGAACTTAAGTGTTATATATAACACCCTGCCTCTTCAATATGATGTAACACAAAATTCAAGCCTTCGAGTGTAACAGCCTTTACTGCTGAGGAGCCTGAGAGCTGCACTCTCTGACTGCACACAGTTAACAGGGCTGGCTTCTACTTGTGCAAATGAAAAAGGGGTTACATCAATGTCTCTACACTAAACACATAAAGCCATATACAAAACAGCAACAGTCAGCACATACATTTTTTTAAAATTATGAAAATTTAAATGATTGTGGTTTAGAATAAGTTTTTATAGGCAGCTAAATACAATTTAATTATAGCAATAACAGATTATAATAGCTAAAGGCAGGTCACAGTACACTAGGAGGTTAAAGTTATATATAATAAAGCAACCATCCACAGCGAGTAAAGACATGGTCAAGTAAAGAGATGGACAACATCTGTATTCTGTGCTATTTCTGGAAGCTGATATATTGTCAAAAAGACTGAACTCATCTACAATCTCTGCTCATGAGAATAATCCCAAAGCATCTGAGAATCTGCTCCACAGCATGGCTGCAACTGCATGCCTCACGACAACACCAGTCACCCAAAAAGAAGCAAGATTTTTGGTGCATATTGTAAGTAAAATTGACACAGTACTGCTGCTCAGGATTAACAACAGCATCACAGAGACAGTAGTGGTGGCCTCTGGCAACCTCAAAACAGCAGCTGTGGTTGCCTCCTGATATTCATGCCAAGTTACAGTAAGTTAGCAGCAAACTGCACGCTTCTCTTGTGGATTAGGCAAGTATTTTTCCATGGGTTAACTGTCTGTGTCTGGGAAAGGAATAAAGGCAGCAATAAATTCACTCTGGAGATGCAGAATAGCACAGCGATACCTCTGCTGAGGGTAAGGCCCCTGTATGTCACATGCCAAACCCAGCCAAGCACAACCCTGCCTCGAAGAAGCTCCAAGGCTAAGCAGAGAACGGCTGAATGTCCTGCCTAGGGTCAGTGCAGCAGAGGCGCAGCCAGGGCAGGCTCCTGCCTTGGCTCCCCCATCCAAAGCGGCAGGAACGCAGCTCCGGCCGCCCCTTGCTCCACGCGCCGGCCTCCATCCCTGCTGCTGGGCTGCAGGGCTGTGAGCTTCTGCCCTAGGCAGCTCTTCCCTCTGTGCATGGGAACAGTGGCACTATATGTGTACACAGTAGCCCGACAGTCTTCCTCTCGCAGCCTTCACTGTGCCATTATGCCTCCCACGGGACGGACCCTCCTGGGCAGCACCAGCGGCTGCGGACACTGCAACAGCCCCAAAATAACTCACTCACAGGCTCCGGAGGCGGCGGCGGTGGCGGCTCCTTGATCACCTGGATACACAAAGAACAGGAGAAATCCAAGTTAATGGTAGGGTTCACTCATCTCCCAGGACTGCGCCCTCTGCTTCATTGTCAGCTGCACAGACAGGCTGCCCTGCTCCACTCTCCCACACTCAACCCTTGCGTTAGTTCCACTGCTTTTCAACAAGCGCAAAATAAATGTAGATGAGAAGCTAAACACACACATGGAACTATCCAATTAGTCAAGCAGCACCTCATTAAGTAGCTCCATGGTCTGGGAGCTCTGCCTTAAATACACCGTTTGGCTATCAGGCTACTGCAAAATATTCGCTCAGTCTGCAGCTTCCAAAAAAGGGGGAAGAGAAAGAATGGGGAGAAGAGAAAGAAGAAAATCTATTATACCTATACCTAGACTTGCATACTTAACAAATAACATGAAAGCAATAGCATTTTATGGATTTTTTTTTTTTAAAGAAGAGGCATGCAGAAATTATGGTATGCAACTCCTGAAGATATTTTGCAGAGTTTCTCCCAGTGGTGCAAATTTCAAATGATCTCAATAGCTGAATTCTTTGTCATTTGCAGCATGTGTACTTAGTGTCCTGCATTACACTGACTTTAAATAAGATTTAGATCTTGTCTTTGCCACATAACGAAGCACAGTACAGAATCCATGATACCCTGCAGACTCAAGCCACTTGGTCTAGTGCTATGTAAAGAAATGAGAAACAGCATGATGCTTTTAGCAAGAAACAAAACCTAAGGTAACAATCCCTACATCTTGGACCCAGCTGCTGTTGCAGCTGCCTAACATCTGATTAAGCTTCTCTCTTCATATTTCTTTGCTACTCACTGGAGGCTTCTCCACAAGCGTCGAATGGCCAGATTTTTAACAATTCTGCATTCGACAAATCTTGCCCTAAATCATTAAAAGATGAATTTTTCAGTCACTGTCAAAATTAGGCTTTGTGATATTCAAAAAATCTGGACCAAAGCAACTTAAACAAGTGCTTTAAGCACTTGTATCATGGCCCTACAAGCCAGACAGTAGTATTTAAAAAAAAAAAAAAAGTCCAACTGCCCAGTCCAATATTTTAACTTGGGCCTTTGGCAGAAAAGGGAAGAAATAAAGTCAAACGAAAAATTCGGTACTTACCACTGTGCAGCAAAGAGGCCAGAACCACCAAAGAAGAGCCAGAGCCAGCAGCAGAAAGAGAATCAGCAGAGCAATGAAAAGTATCGTCCCAGTTAGCTGCAAACAAAATTACACATTAAGAACACGTCAGAAAAGAGGGCCAGAGCCCCCACGTCACACAAGCAAAAAAGTGAGCCGAGTCTTCCTCTCTGTGACTCTGCAGGTCAGGACATTGCTGTCGCTACGGCTGTATCAGTATTTAGTGCCACCAACATGTACCTGAAGCTGTGATTCAGGGAAGCACCTCCTTTTAGCAAAGAAATTTATAGTATGCTTATAGCTGCTTGGCTTAAAGGGTCCTAAATGCGCACGTGAACCATTTCCAAATCAGGGCTGACAGGTCCCGCAATATTGTCCAAGGGGCATTTCAAACCACATGGCCACGATCTCAAGTGTTCAGAGTAACCTTTCTTTGACGGAGACGCAAAACACAAATGCTGGTATTCAAATCATGGGTATTTTGGCGTGTCCTTGCATGTCAACCTTGTACAACAGAGTAGCCTCAGCAGGTCACAAGCCCATCCACATTGCATCTTGAGCCAAACTACCTACACATACTCAAACTGAATATTTCTGCACACTAGTTTGTAAAGCTGCGGGTTCTTGAGTAAGCTTGCCTGGTCTCAGTTCAGCTGCTTCCACACCACATGGTACTCATGACCTTAACCATTTTTAGAAATTAAATGTTTAATTCAGATGAGAAGCAGCATGCTAGGAAACCCTGTTTCCCTAGACTACAGCGGATTTGGAGTGATGTTAAGATTAGCTCCAGCGCTTCTGCTATTTAATTTATATTGTCAAAAGTAACTTCTTCAAAGCTGGATTTTTTTCCTGAGTTTAAATGAAGTTTCATTTTGGCATCAGAGAACAGAAACAAACTTTACTTCTTCCCAGTCCCAAGGTCATTCTCAAAAGAGCTTGAAGAAAGGTCTGTGAATCAGGCTACAGGGAATGGGAACAGGCTAGAAAGAAAACAGAAATTCTGGAAAAAGGATAGGTGGGAGGATGGGTAGAAAGCAAGCAAGTTCCAAAGATTCATGGAAGACACAGTCCATGAGGTTCCCCTTGTTAAATCTGAAAGCAACTTTCTGAATTCCCAGAAGACAACACACACTCACGGTTAATCCCTCCCTACAACAGGTGCTCCCCTTTGGTCCAAGCTTGTTTTCCCCCCAGAGAGAAGAGAAAGCGAGCAGGTTCCTGCACACCCCCAGCGCAGCATCACCTGCAGCTCTGTGACTCCTTGTTACAGGAGCAACAAAGCGGCCCTCCTGGGCCGTGCCATGCAGGCCGTGTGGCCACGGTGCTGAGAACGGCAGGGTGAAGCATCGCAGCCCGCGCAGAGCCACCCGCTCTAAGGAGGTCTCTCCCAACACAGAGCTGGCACCGCTCGCCTGGTGCTGCGGCGCCCTCTCCGTCCCTCTCTGCCCTTGGGCAGCGCTAACCCACCTGGGAAGCAGGCACTTGGGAGGTGTAAATTCCTCTGTTCGCTGAGGGGGGAAAAAAAAGGCAGAAAAATCCCCTTCTAATGAACAGGTAAACACAGGGTTGTAGAGAAACTGGACTTGGTAAAGGAAAAGGCAGACTTGGTGTAGCTGAGCTGGGATGAGCACAGGTACCACGAAAAGGCTCAGAAGTAAAGTCAAGAGAAGGTACTTACGGCAAAGAAAGAAGAGAGGAGGCAGCTGGGGAGGAGAGCGGAGCAGGCCAGCTGAGTGCCACGCACAGAAAAGAAAACAGGAGAGAAAAGGAGGCGGAAGGAGCCTCTAAAACAGGAAAAAAAAAAAAAAAAAAAAAAAAAAAAAAAGAGCAGAATGTGTGAGATTTTGGGAAACTAGGAAACCAAACTGCCCACCTCCTGCTTGTGGCAAGTGAGTGGATCGAGCCAACCTGGCTTGCACGGCTGAGAACCAGGCCCCCTGCCTCTTTCGTGTTCAATCTACACGAGCTGGTCAAAAACTGCCAGATTGACAGGATTGGAGATTGGATTCCTCTTTTTATCCCAAGGCAATGGTGATGAAAGCCTCCTCCATCCACGCTCTGGCCTGTAGGGACCCCAGCTAGGGCTAAGACTTCAGTCCCCATCAGAAATAAATGATGTATGAGTAACTGAATGCATCAGTTCACACTTGTGTTTCACTGCAGACTCAAAAGGTTTCATTGTACCTGAGGTAGGAGACAAGTGTAAAATGTGAAAATGTCAGTTTTCTGTGTAGAAAACTTGGAGGAAGGATTTGTAAAAATCAGGTGAAGCAGTAAAAACATCTCTGCAAAATTTTGAGTGCCCACGCTCCACATTGCTTCAGTCTGTGCGTGAAATTTCCCAGCTTCATTGCTGGAAACATCAGAAAAATCAAATTTGCAAATTACAGTTGCTGTCTCTTTAGCCTCATTCCTGCCTTTCTGTTCTGTGGCTGTCAAAAAGGGCAACAGTGATTACAAACCAGTATGATAGTGCTTGGCCATAAAAACCCTTTTAACAATAAATTTCAACTTTGATACGAAACGTTTGGCATGAGATACACCAAGTTTGCCAAAGTATTCCATAAGCACAGGGCCAAATTTTTGGATACTAAAACCCTGATAATGGATCAATGCTAACTCACACCAGCTACAGGCAGCAGCTATTCTTACCTCAAGGCAGGAATAAGGCTGCTTATTTACAAATAGTTGGCTTTTTCATATTGATTATTTGATTCCAAAAAATCATTTATTTTTTTTATCCCTACCCCTTTCCCTGGGCTAGGTGGTCTTCTGATATCACTGTGGAGTGACACGTTCACTGCCACCACTGGCACCACCCAGCAGCATCTGATCCCTTGGCTATCCTGCAGGATGGCCCCTTAAGAAGCTCAACTCAGGACCTGAGGCTGTGACCATCTTTGAGTCTTCCTTCATGATGGCAAAAGAAGGAACCTCCTGTCATTACAAAACTGTAAAAATGCCTAACGGCAGAAGCAAACTGAGGAGGCCGAGGAATAAATGCTATAAGCTCTAAACAAAAAATAACCTTGACAGAGCCTTGACAGGCTCTTTTATGGCGTGACCCTCCTAGATCCAAGTCCAGACAGTTTTATCTTCCACTCAAGATCTTGTAATGGATCCCATGGCTCTACAGTGTTGCTTCCTGAGACTCCTCCCCTGGTTTTCATGGATTCTCTTCTACTATCACGTTAGACATCAACATGTCTCTTTGCTGGGACAAGACTAGCCAGGGAATCCCTTGTTGCAACTGCTTACTAAGTAAGCTATCATGATCTATCCATCATCAATAATAATTCAATCTTAAGAGGCCCTAGTTGTTTTCCAAAGGTTTGCTGGGATGCACTCGGTAACTGCAATGCAGCAGTCGTAGAAAACCTCGTGCTCATTCAAGGAGGCTTTGCCTGAAGAGCAGCCGTCTCTTTCCAAGATCTCATGTTTTCTCTGTCAAGCCCCATTGCAATTACTTACACACTGTGTGCTGGTGATGCTGACAGAGCTGGAGATGAACGTTAGCCCGTTGTTCATGCTGACTTGTAGGAAAACCACCCTAAAGCACAAACAGACACACTTATTTTTAGTGTCATCTTTATACCCATTGTTCCCTTTATTCCGGCTGTGTTTTAGCCATTGGCTCGTGAACACGCATGGATAACGTTCTGCTGAGTCAAAGCAGTTCAGAGCTCCAGGTGCTTACCTGCCTTGGTCTCTGTGCTTGCCCAGGAGCCAGCCTTTCTATGCTGGTTTCATTGAGCCGGGGCATATGCTCTTTTTTCAAAAGCTCCATCCCACCTGGGGCAAAGAGCACTAGGACAGTGGGTCATAATGCACATTTGCAATACTAGCCTAGATGGCACAAAAAACTTCTTTAAGGTTTTACTTCCCCCACCTTTGCCCTTCAAAACCTCACCTTCTGCAGCTTAAAGAGACAGACTGTATTTTCTTTTCCATTCAGGTAAAATCATAGTACCTCCAGAGAGGTCAGGAAAAACAAACAAACAAAAAAAAAAAAAAACAAAACAAAAAAAAAACACAACCAAACAAGTGCCAGTGAAATTAAAACAAAATCTTTCTCCTGTCATTCTTCAATATTATAGAAGGGACCTGAGAAATTGCATCATTTTGGCATTTCCTCTAAACTGCCTCTTTGTGGCCTTAAGTTTTCTGCACTACAATTACCTACAGCATTCCCATCTCGGCATCAGTGCAGTATTTGAGCACCCAAAAGATAATCATGGAGGAAGTCGGAGCCTTGTGCCATCTTGCTCAGGAGCCTGGGGCATTAAAACAGCTGAAAAGTGCCAAAAATAGAAACTAGAAAGCATACCACATGGCAAAAAACAGGAAATAATACCAGGAAGTAACAACAGGAAAGGAATTAAAATCAAACATCTCTCCTTTTTAATTAAAATGAAAAGTTTACTTAGAATTCAATCAACTTTTGGTATGAAAAATGGGAAACAGGGCAGAAGTCACATGTATTTATTCAAAATTCTTCTTCCCATTTTCCCCATCAACACTGAAAACCTACTTCTCCCTACCTTTCTTATTACTCTAGTTTTCTCCAAGTCACCTCACACCACCACCTGGTCATGTGGGTTGACTTCCAAGATATGCTATTAGGAAGTCCCACAAAGGTGGAGTTTTGAAACTGCTGACACGCAGCACACCAACACCTGAAACTTGCTATATTGCAGTTTTTGCTGCAGATCTGAAGCCCTGGGCAGGATGCAACAGAAGGGGCAATCCAAACATTTATCAGCATCCATTAAAGCAGAATGAGCCTTGACACACAGCAACACTGACTGACTGTAGACATCTGCATGTCTACATCTGGAGACAGTATGACATGGAAACGAAGATGTAAGTGCTATTGTGGCCCAGCTGATGTGAGATTTGAAAGTTTTAAGACCAGCCTTTTTCCCTCTCTTAGCTACAACACTATATGTGGCTGCAGTATTCCCCTTCCTTTCCCCCTCCACCTACAGTGCTGTATGATCACTACATGGGGACATGATCCTTACATGGTGATATGATCCAAAAGGACTTGGATTAAGCCGGACCAAAGACTCAGCCTAGCACAAGGTTACTCTTTCTCACATCAGGAAGGGATCTGGCATGTAAGGGATGGCTCTATTCCTACCACAAGCAAGGCTTCTTAGATGGGCATTTTGGGCAAAATTCTAGGTGTCCGGCTTAGCAATAGCTTCCGCATCCAGACCTGCCCCCTCTCTTAACATTTGTTAGAAAAGAATACTTACTGTCCAGCATCTTCTATCACTGGTGCAGGACAAAGTAAATAAGTATCATGAACAATGGTCGGTTTTTCATCTGGAAAGAGATTAAATTTACTGTCAGGAAAGTAGAGCAGAAGCCGTCTCAAGCAGGCCAAGGCTTTCTCCCTGGAGAAAGGCTGACCTTAATGAGGGCCACAGATGAACTCAGTGTACGAGCAAGTGTCACTATTCCTCATGGTACTGCTTACTCAAAAGCAGCTTCAAAATGGCTGATATCTGCTGTCAGGGACTGCGGCATTCCTCCATTTCCTAGCGATGGCATTTCCAGCCTACCAACTTTATACTAGAATCACAAGGAACAGTCCTCTCAGTATTTGGCTCTGAAGCACAGCTCTTGTCCACAAAGGGGGCCAAGGTCCCTGAATGCAGAGGGGAGGTCGAGCAATGATGCTTTTAGTGGCACATCCGCCTAAGCGTGTGGCTGAGGCACCAGAGCAGAGAAGGTCACTGCTGTGACTGCAGCTGACCTCTGCATGGCCCAGCAGAGCCGCAAAGGTGCATAACACACATGGACAGCAAGGAGTCAACTCAGGCAGCAGGTCCCCAATAGTGTCCCCCATGGGAATTTAGGGTGCGTAAAAACTGCCATCTTATGTGTACTGTAGAGACTTGATTACTTGTTCTGTCCAGGGAAAAAGAAATTCAAGCAGCAAAACCTAAGAGTTGCTACTTGCTGCTTTACCCACCAACCACACATGAAGGCAAAACTCATTTCCACATCTTCCTCTGTGCTAAAGCAGACGAGCTATAGTGGTGACTTTAGGGCCACCCTGGGGGCAAAAAGCTGGCCAGCACAGATAAGTGTCTTATCATAACATCGGATTACAGTTGTTACAGAACTAAATCAAGAAAAACAAAGCACGGAAAAGATGCAGGGTAGTTTTCCTCTTCTGCACTTGGAAATGCAAGTCAGCCATCGCACTCCCCAGGCAAAATCCAGTCAAGGTGCTTTTGGAACAGGGGCAACAAAGAAAAAGCTTGAAGTGTGGCTACCTGGCAAACCACAAGAAACAAACCTCTGTCAGAGAGCATCTGTAAGTGGAATGAGAATGAGACCACCAGAGTTTATTTAATGCAGCCTCCATGGAGGCAGCCAGGATGGGAAATGAAGGCGCAATTCATGTGCTCCTTCTTGAAAGTAAATTCACTGCTAGGGAAGGCACCAGGCTGACTGTGACAGAATATAAAAGCCCCTACTGTGCTCAGCCAACAACGGTAGCATATACAGAAAAAGAGCAGAATTCTCCTCCCCACATCATGCTTTCCCCTGCCAGACGTACACTGCTGCTTGGTAATAAGAGACTGCTGAAAAATTGGACACTCAATCTTTTTTGGCCTTTCAGCCCTTTGCCTGGCTGCTGAGGGAGAAAACAAAAGCCCCTGTTCAGCACCACAATCACCGCGAATTTCCGTGTTACAGGCTCTCTGCAACAAGCCTGGGGATTGCATCCCCGAGCAAGAGAGCAGGCTGGGCAGGGCCCTGCTTTGTGGCAAGTATCTCCTGAATCAGTCTGAACACACCACCAGAGCATCATGAGAGCATTTTTTTTTTTTTAACGGGTAATTAACAGGGGAATAGAGAGCACTTTGAGCAATTTTAGTCCTCCCTATTCAGTCTCCCTTAGTTGAATCCATGACACCCCTCTGAACAACTAAGGTTGTAAGGCCACGACACACTATGCAGCAGCACATCCTCCATAAGCTCCTGCAGCACAACACTCACAGGTGGAGGATTAAACACAGATGGATTTAAAGCTTCTGCTAGGCAGTTTCCTACCCAGCTCCCCCACATGCAGCACCAAGACTCCCCAGCTTGTCTGGGCAGTGGGCTGTGCCCCCATGGGACACTGCAGACTTACTGATGGTAATGCTGTCATTGAGTTTGAAGCTGCACAGGACCTGGTCGATATTTCTCGCGTGATAAAAGCCATTGCCTCTTACCACAACTTGAAAGGATTCTGTAAAGATAAATGAGAGAGTGTTAGGAAAACAAATAAATAAAAAGCTACCTTTACCCCTCTAATGCAGCATTTCCCTCTGGAGTGATCTGAAATAAAGCGTGACCACGGCTGCTTTCTGCCACTCTCAGAAGAGCGGTCCCAGCTGCACTTCCCCTCCCTTTGCTGGCACTGCTGACCACTGCGCTGGCCAGGGAGCTGGTGAACAACTTCAAAAATAACCCTCTGCTGCCAGCGAGACTGGTGACAGGAACTGCTGGTGGGGCACATGCTGGGAGCAGGAACACACAGAATGGAGCAGGCAAGCAGGCAGACACCACAAGAGCTGGCAGCACAGGCTGAGCTTATGTCAGCCAGGAAGCCACACCTGGGGGTGGTGGAGCCAAGACAGCTGAGAAGTGAGAAAGATAATTTAAAGAAGAAGGTATTAAAAAAAGCTGACTTTGTTTCTCAGTTTCTTCACAGTGTGCTTTTACAGCTGTATGGACAATCTCTGACATCCTATCTGGATATCAAAATATATTCCTGATAAGAGGACAAGACAGCCTTCAGCTGCCCTTCCCACTGCAGAAGGGAACAGGTCAGCATTGCAGCTGCTGCCCAGCACGGCCACAACACGGGACTTCTGCCTGGTACCAGCCCGGAGCTGCCAAGCTGGGCACGGAGGGAAGTGGGGTGGAAAAGGGCAGTGGGAATTTCCCTCCAGGTCATCAAATACCTCCCAGCTGCTACGCTGACCACAGTGCCAACATCCTCAGTGCAGGCAGAAAGACAATTAGGAATTTGTTCTGTTCTAAATGCTTTTTTGAATCTCTCATCCACACTATATGCAAGAAGCCAGATGTGACCCACACCACACAGCAAAGCAAAGCCAAAAATGGATTACACTTTTATACAGAAATTTCGTGCTTTAGCTGAATCAGTTTCCTCCACAGGGCTCACTTAGAGCAGCTTCTGAGTTGCATTTGAGACCTGACTGTCTTTTCAGATCAGCTAAACACCAGCAACCTCTGGGAACAGTTAATCTTCACGTTACAGAGATGAGAGATCAGAATAAACTGCACAGAAGTTCTCAACCAGCAACAATTAAAACTATGAACATGTCCACATGCACCATCCCTTATACTAAGGCCAAAATAGTGTAAATGAGAGGAAAACAACTCTGATTGATAGGATTTAAGGGAGCAGTGATCTAAGTGAGCTCTAGCTCTTAACATCATTTCATATGATACCCTGCCACAGTATTTGTGTGCTTTGGATGAAGGACTGTTATTGGAAAACACAATATGAGGCCCATCAAAGGTGCATAGTATGCCTTGTCTGCCTGCTCTGCACAAGCAAGTTACTGCAGGGCAAGTTAGTATGAGAATGTGGAGTGCTTTAACTTTTCCATACAAACAGCTTGTTCTTGCCAAAAACAGCCTCACTACAACAAAATCTAAGGCAGCTTAGTGTTCAGGGAAAACAGGGCATAGGCATGTGCACGAGTTGGGATCAAGCACTGCAAACCCACACTCCAGCTTCTGCAAGGTAACTTGTCCTGACAGCAACACTCTGGAGCGGCAGCAGCTGCAGGAAAGGTGGGTTTCTGAATAGTTTGGGAGGAAAGAGGAAAATGCCTCCTGCAGCGCACATTAAAGTGCAACATGTGCTTTGGCACTTCGCTGAAGACAGACAAACAGATTCAAGGCTCAGTGAGCATGACAAGAGCCAAGGTACAAAACTAATATCAAAATTTGGCCTGTTTCTTAAGGGAAGGGTTCTGCTTCCTGGTTCCCACTGTGGGGGGGAGGAGGCGTGTCCTGCTTTAACAAATACAAGTGGATTGTATGGCAAATTCAGCTGCTTCTTACTCCAGGATACATCTGGAGCTCCTCCAAGTCTGATTCATGCCTTGAGCCACTCCACATTTAACTCAACTGACATCCTGAGAGTTATTCCCGACGAGCATCCCTTTTCCGCCAGCAGCGCTGACAGCAATGGCTGGCCCCAGCGCGAGCTTGGCTCACGTTCACCCACCAGAACTATGTGGTTGCGACTGCGCATTGCACTGGAATTTTTTAGCCATCCCACTCCACAGCAACATCACCAACCCAGCTAGGATGATCATTTCTTTTTGTCTCAGTTTTATACAAAAGCAGCTTGCTGAAATAAAAGTTAAATTTTTTTTCTTCCTCTGAAATAACGGTCTTAAAAGGTAGCAGACAAAGGCTTAATTGTTAACTATTTCTGCAGCTTTAAAAATATGCATCAAATAAGACTTTCGGCACAGAACATCCAAGATGAAAGCTGCATCCAGGACTTTAGTCTTGTCCAGACAATTTATTTCTCGTGCCCTTCTTTTCACTGTCATCACCGCTCTGCACAGTCAGTTGTGAAAGGAGAACATCTCCTTTGTAACAACCTGTCTGCCAACACAAACTGACAACATAGGTTCAATACCCAGCCTGCATGAAAACATGAATAGCTGGTACTGGATTTGGTTGTTGCTATTAAGAAGTCTGTCCCTTCAAATGCTCCGGAGCATTAATACGTTCTGGATGATGGTCTGTTGAAATGGCTAATTCTATTTAATTTTGCGCCCTGGCTCTGGCTGCGTCCTTTTCTTCCTTAGTTATTGTCAGATCGTAGATTGTAGCTTTTGACAAGACAGCAAAGGGAAAAAGGTCAGCACGGAAACAACCGGGCAGCGCTGGCAGCGAGATGGTAGGTTGAGGCTGGTGCGCGCTGGCTGCGCTGTCGGCTCCGCTTCTGTGACTCTGATGAGAAGCTGACGGCTTGCATCCACACCTGGTGGGTGATGTGGCCACTAGGATGCCACATCCAGCAAAACCTTTCAATCACGTCCGTGTACCGTGAGCGTAATCAAAGCAATGATGCTGTCAAAGGGGATAGGAGGCACCTCCAATCCTGCACTGATAGCCTGTTTACAGGCTGCACGTCTTGGTCACTTTAAATCAGAGGAAAGAGAAAGGACTCAAGTACATTTCTCCACATCAAGGACTACAAATTTGCAGGGTCAAAAAGCATTAAGCATCAGATAACTGTCATAACTCGACTAGATCAATTTGTAAGGGGCCTCTCCAGAGAGCTTCGTCATACAGAGCCCGTGTCCCAATTGGAGCTGTCATAATGCAGCTACACCCGCACGGAAACAGTTTCATCAGCAATTTATTAAACCTCTGGCAAATCAAAACTGAAGCTGAGATCACCAGTAATTACCAACACAGAGGTAATCATGAGTTGTAAGAATGATTGCAATGAGCGGGTCAGAGCCTATTCTAGCTCCCAGTCAAGACTGGTTTCCACCGAGTACCACAGCCTTTATATTCTCACACTGGATCACTAAAAAATAGTAACGATGCTCAACAGACACCAAACTGATCATCATCTCCTTAATTAGGAAAGCTGCATACAATATGCACAGGCAGATCCACATTTCAAGGCTGTAAAAAAGCAAGCTGCTTTACTGGGGAATGTCACTATGTACAATCCGCATCCAAAAAACTACAATTAGGAGCAAATGTACTTATCTGGAGAAGTACAGGCACATCTCCACGCACATGCGTGAAATACACACATGTACACAGGTGCACACACAGACAAGCACTTCATGTATTTAAATATATACCCTCTCTACGGACAAATGTCAGGGCTGATCCTGATTTCACACACATGTTGATGCCTTGATTTTTTAATCACTATTTTAAATTGCAAATTTCAATTACATTTTTTTCCTAAATGCTAATAAAAATCTGAATTTAGAAAAAAAGATCAGAACTCTAAATTTCCAGAAAAGTCACATTCTAATTTGCAGCTAGCTCTAAATGTGCAATATATTCATTTATACATAGCATTCAATAATCATGTGGCATTTATTATCTATTATTAGATACTTCTTTTCTAATCTATTACTAAAATATATGTGAACAATTACCTTAACTTAAAATATATTAAAATTCTTAGATCGTTCCATATACTTCAGTACTTTTAAGTATTGAAGCTTGAATAATAAACTACACAAATCACCTTAGATTCAGAGATGAACTACATATGATTGTCCAGTGACCTGGGTTCAGGACCCAGATTCATACACCATGAAAACAGTTGTTCAATCCAAGGAGATTCCCTACAGGAAACAGTGGCAAAAACAGCTGCAGAGATGAATCTCTAGCTACGTTGTAGTAAATGGGCTGGCTCAGAACAGTGAGGCCAAGAAAAAGTATGAATATTGACAACGTTAAACATTTAAAGCTTCTTGAGGGAGTTTATTTCAGAAAAAGGCTGTCAGGCTCTTAGTAAGAACTACCACAGACCCAACTCTTGTGTCAAAGACTGCTTAGCTCATGCAGAGAGCAAACACTCTCAACTCTACAAGGAATTTTTTTTCCATTTTTTTCCTTTTTTAATTGTACACAGATAAGATTTTATGACTAATATCTATTCCAGAATTATATCTGCAAGTATACATCAAAAGACACTAGAATATTTTGATTTAAATTTAAATATTCAGGGAAAGATCACAGGGTGACTGACATATGGAAATAAAGAGCAAACAATTTTTCTTCTCTTTTTTTTTTTTTAGATTTTCTCTGAAACTCCCATTTTGATCTGAGTGTTTAAGGTCAGCTTTCATGCATCAGTGCTGTTTTATTTACATGCACTCACTTTTGTAGTGTATAAAGAAATAAACACAAGGCAGGAACTAAATCAGTTCTAAATAGCCATGCTGTAAACTATACCTTCCAGCAAACTTATGGTGACACTGTTATTCTGCTGCAATAGTCTTTTTTATAGGCAAAAAGAAAACAAATAAATCACTAACATAAACCAGAACAAATACAAGTTAAATACACTAAACATGAAAGACAGGAAATTATCAACAGCTCCTCTGGGGAATCTTCACATTTCTAATAGGCACTAACAGCTCCTTTATGGCAAACAAGCAAAACACTAATACTTTAGGAAACGTGTCAGGTATCTTGGCCTATGAAGCTTCTTACGCCTAGTTCACTAAACCTGCAATCTCTGAATGTTTTGCAAAACCCTGTTCCAGTTGCTGGCAGGTCCTAGCACATCCAAGAAAATTTTGCAGAAATCTGTGAATTGGTGAATTGCCTCCTCTAGACAGTTAGATATTTTTGGCAACACAGCTTGTATCTTTTGTGGCTCCTGTTTTGAGTATTTTAAGAAATGGTATCTCCAACACTCTGAATGCTCCTCTGCAAGGGACATTCAGTATCTGTGCAAGCTCGTCCTGAGCTCAGAGAGGACACATGGGGCTTTGCCTGCAGCCTGAGGGGGCTTCCCAGCACATCCCACATTCCCAGCTTCAGTTGTGGCACCATGAGCTCACCACTGGTGCCTCATTGCTGTTGTGTATTTGCTCCTCTTGCAAACTCACCTCCTGCACAAACACTTGATGGTTCAGCCGCGAGGATCTCAATGCAAGACTTCTTGAGAATCTGGAAGATTGAGATGATAGCATTTTTGATAACCTTTTTAATTACACTTTCTTAAGACAGAAAGACTGTCCTCTAGGTTTCAAAATACTAAGCTTACCGAATCAATGGTTCCTCTTAGGGCATAAAAACCTCCTGTTACTGGGAAAACATGATCGATGCTGTCAGCAATTGTTGACAGCTGCAAAGAAAGACAATCATAAATCAGAAGAAAAATAAAATTATAGTAGATAAAACTGGGCTGTTTCATACTTGCTAAAAGACATCATACTGACATGAAATGATTTATGCCTTAAGTAATTAAATAAATGCCTTAATCTGATGCTGTTACTTGTGCAGGACCATAACAGAAAAACTAGACAAGACCAAACAAGTAAAGTCAGATTCAAAATTACCTGAGTTTCATTGAAATCTTTCACTCCAACACAGTAAACAATAGCTCCAAAACTCCTTGCTCGGTTGGCCTATATATAAAAGAACAAAACAATAACAAAAAGCCAACATTAAATACAAAGTCATATAAAGCAGTGGAGTCAACAGTAAATGCTTACAGGTTTAACATAAACCAGTTTGGGTGAACATGAAGGTGACTTACTTCTTGTTCTGCATAATAAAACTGAACATCTTGTAATTCTCCATCCGTCAGAGCTATAATCACGCTAGCGGTTCGAACTCCTACATAGAGATATTTAACACAGTGAGACTGCATATGGATGACACAGCATGAAACAGTAAGTTTGAGGTAATCCATGCATTTTGCTGACAGATACACAGAATCACACGGCCAGATACCCTGCCTGACTTGCATCGTCCTCATCGAAGATGCACTAATCTCCCCCAGCTGAAGGTCAAATGCACAAGAATACGCAATGCTCCAAAACATTCATCGCACAAACGGCACAAAGGAGGAGCGCTGCTCTACCCAGAGCCTTGGCCAAACTCCATGGCCCAGCATAAGATGGCATCTGTATCTGCAGGTCACCTCTCCTCTCCTCTCAAGATGAAGCCTAGACTTTATGCATGGAGAAAGGAAAGGACAGAAAAGATCTCCGAAGGAGAGGGCTGCCCCATGCCCCATGCCCCTTCCCCACTCCACTCCCACGTAAACTTAAATGAAAAGATGGATAGACTTTGGATAGTAGGTATAAGAAATACAGTATATGGCACAATATTACCTAGAAAAATGCAAAATATTAACAAAATTATCACCAATTAATATGCAAACTACCATCAGTCAACCATTCAACCATGCTTCAATATAGCTTTTAAGCAAAGTAGCTGGTATACTTGCATCTTACTTTCAAAGACGTATTTGCTATTAAAAAAAAAGAGTTACAATTTCAAATGTCTTTCCTGATATGGCCTGAAATTAAAGACTGATGAGTTCTGACAAGTTTCTTATGCCATGCAGTTCTTCCCATGTCACATCAGACACAGACAAAAAGCCTTAAAAAATGACCTACAACTCGGAAAGGGGTTGGGGAGAGTTTCAATTCCCCTATTCCTCACAATTCATATATATTTATATGTGCATTTATATGTGTGCATGTATTTTCATATATATATATTATATTTTTTTCATATATATATATAT